>JAMBLF010000697.1:0-209070 GCA_030578115.1 Leucoptera coffeella | reverse complement strand
TGACTGTACATACAGTGGATTGAAACACGAAAAAACTGCGTCGCATTTCATTGATTTTATCTACATATTTAAGTAGATACTTTTTTATAGACGTGATAAGGAGATAAGTTTATTTACTAATCCCGTGCCGAGCTGGGACTAAAAATGTGTAGGTATTAAAATCCTGACAATTTTAGAATAGTAATGGTTTAGAATATAAACTAGAAATTCAAATTTATAATAACATGCTACAATCTATGTATGTATATAAACTGAAACTTAGTTTATATTTTGTTATATCAGTTTTGTGTAGCTTTTTTAAAACCTTTCATTATTATTAATATAATAAGTCAATAATAATTGCGAAGAAAAGAAACTAATCAACCAAATATTCCAAGAAAACTTCTCTCCCTAATTGCTTACAACAGAAAAAAGCTAGCTACAGAAACATTCCATTAAGCCAGACCTTCAACCAAATACCACCTCTCACTCCAACCTAATTTAATTTACTCGCCAGTACATACTCACGGGTATATACTCGTAGGTGCGAAACAGTCAGCCTTGACCTTTGAAGGTTAAATTTCTGTATGAACGTAAACAGCGGCGCCACATTTCTAATCTGCACTGTTTATTATTGTTAGCAGATAAGCAAAAGGTCTGGCGATACAGTACAGTGTCACAAGAGCTTAAATTCACTGTGAATTGATTTATGTATGTAGTATTGGAGAGAGGTGAAATTATACGTAGGTGTAACTGCAGATAGAATAAGGTGTGTTCAAAATGGAGATCTTGGGATAAATCTGACTTATTATCACTACATAGTATAAAACAAAGTCGCTTTCTCTGTTCTTATGTCCCTTTGTATGCTTAAATCTTTGGTACTACGCAACGGATTTTGATGCGGCTTTTTTTTAAGGTGGAAGTTATTGAAGAGGAAGGTTTATATGTATAATAACATCCATTAAATAGCCAGAAGTGCGAAGCCGGAGAGGGTCAACGGGAGTTAACGGTCGTCAACGCATTTGTCTTTTTGTTTGATAAGAAGATAATGATATGGATAGGTTTTTTAAAAGATTAACGAAATGAATGCATATCGAAGACGAAAGATGTGTTACCGAGAGGTCATCCTAGCATGACGTATAATGCTCGAATTAGTGATAAACTCAAGGAGCTCTTTATCAATTGCATGGATATCTCATTGAATTAAGTTTATAAGCTCAGAAATATATACAAGAATTTGGCTTCTTAACGAGTGTACGCAGCGTGAAGAATAGAAGAGCATGTGTGACAAAGTTAATGGGTGTGAGTGATGAGTGAGATTTGTCAGGATCATTCCAGGTGGCCATCTATAGTATCCTATCGCTTTGGGGACGTAGAAGCGTGAATATATTTATGTATGTATCTCGGCTTATTCCTATAGGTATAGGAAGCAAACAAATGATTTAAGTAAGTATAGTTTATAACTAGTTCATTTCACCAATTAAGTAGTTACACAATGTCATTTCTTTTTGAACCTAGAACCTCGATCGACTATTATTCTAACAATTCAAATTCCCTTTATAATACTGTATACAATTACTAATTTGTAAAGCTCTTCCTTGTACGTTAAATAACTTGTATTAGGAAGAGCTAGCTAGCACGATTGTCGTGAATACTGTGCTACTTACTTTATTATTACTTTCAATAACTTTACTTACGTTATTACTTTGAAAGGCAAACAAACACGATGCACGTAAGTTGTTAAAACAGCTGTTTAATTCTAATGTACTGACGTCAGAATCAGCACTAATTGTGTCACGAAAGGTGTTTATTTTATACTTGAAAACACATAAACATCACCCCTCTAACCCATTTAGGGTATTAGGTACAGGATTGAATGTTACGTAGGGGCCGGCCCAATAAGACATGGCAGTCGGATATACGCTATATTGAAAAAGGGTTAGGTTAGGAGTAGCTATAACCACCGAGTGTGCATGAGAAGATGTATGAGTGTCAATGAAGCGAACGTTGTGTAAGGATCGGGACAAATGGGGATCCGTGATCTCTGCCTTTCCCTCTACAGGGAATCAGGCGTGATGTGTATGTATGTATGTATGATTGAGTGTTCATCGCCATGTGGAAAGTCTTGATACATTGATTTTAATCATTCATAAGAATATTTTACCAGATACAAGGTGACATGAAATAAAAAATGAATATAACATGAAAGAGGATAAATAATTTTATTTAGTGTCATTTTTCTTCATCGAAATCAATAATGGGCGGTCAGCCATCCTGGTAACGCAAAAGCGCCGTATACCGACCACTGATAGAATTGACTACGTAAATCACAAAAAAGATAAAGAAAATGTTTAAAGTATAATAATATAAAACGTTCTTTAAAAAGATTACGATATTTACTTTCATAAAATCACAAAGAAAAATATCAAATTTGCCTTTTTCATACCTAAATCTGGTATCTAACTCAAAAAACTTGATTTATACCGAAAGCACCATTTACCGACCGGCTGACGCCTGACATTCCTGATTCCGACCACTGAGGTGCCTGATTCCGACCAGCCGTATCTCGCCTGCTAAAATACCTTCTATGCTCACAAAACGAAAGAAATCAAGCCTTTAATATAACCCCGTAATAAGTACGCTACCTGCTTGTAAATTTCTTAAAAAAAATCGATATTTTATTGTTGTTGACAAAGCAAATCATGCTGCGAATATTTCGTAGGTAAAATTTATTTGTCGCGGCCTTAACACATAGACCAGCGTCAGTACAAAAGTGGCGTAGTCCCTCTCTCATTATGAATTGACTTGATATGTAGGGTCGAGAAGAACATTAATTGCCGTAGACCTAAAAACCAGCTTTTTATGATGGTCATGGAGTGGAATTGAAACTAGAGCGTTGCATGGCGTAAGCAATTGTGGAACTCCTTTTGAAACATCCAGGTGGCTGACAAATAACACTCTTGTGAGAGCTGAAGGGCCTCATCTTTGTCACCTTCTCTTCTGCCAAACCGAACAGTCACTCCGTACCTAAACTTATAGCGTATTGCCCTTGTTCGCTTTCAACGCAACAAAAGAGCTGGTATGAGACGGTGAATGGGCGTAAACGAAGCCAGAGAGATTGTCAGGATCGTTCAAGGTGACGATCGATAGTCTCTGCTCATCCCATTAGCAAAGCGTATGTTGATTATCATGAATGCTTTAGAAAGACAGGATAGTATGTCAGAATCTCTATAAGAAGTGAACGATCAGGAAGTGGAACAAGTAAAAAAGTGAGAATCTGGTATATTTGGCAAGTATGTTGACTAGAAATGGTGAAGGTCATATAGAGCGGGGAAGAGACTGAAATAGGGAAATATGACAAACGGGGTTAAGATAGTTTGATGACTGGTCGCTGGTTGAGAGTGGATTCAAAAACGCCGTTCTGGTTCCTACTTTTATATATTGTACTGAATGTTGGGTTTGGAAAAAAGTATCACGGTAGAATAATGCAATACAGATCAGGTTCCTAACAAAATATGTACATAATAGAAGATTATGTGATAGGGTAAGGCAATAAATGAAGGCGTGAATGATACCGTATTAAAGAAGATGGTGAAAATATCAAAAAGAATGTTAAGGTTGTTTGGGCAAATGGAGAGGATACATGAAAGCTAGGCTACGAAAATATTTACAAAACTTAGATTGGTAGCGCTAGATGAGGCAGGCCACGTAGAAGTTATGCTGATCTAAATATGATCTTCTCAAAGTGGGTTTACATAGGGAAAGGAACAGAAGACACACGAGATCTTTATGAGGATCGTTCAAGGTGGCGAACAATAGCATATCCCTATACCGTTAGGGAAGTACAGGGGTTAATATATGTATATATAATAGATGTATGCACTGAACACCTGAAACTAACACATGCAGACTGATCCATGTACTAAGAAACCAAAGGTTCTTGAGTTGGACGGATACCGGTACATGGTGATTAAATCGTGTCCCGATTCCGACCAATCATATTATTTCGTAATAAAATTTTAAATTTTAACATATCTACATATTTTTAGTACTTTTTTACATTATTGACACTTGACTAATATAACAATATAGCAAAAAAGTAATTATATCTGTTTAAAATGACTAAATAGTAAGCATTCAAAACATTCAATGTTAGACGTAATGATACGTATTGAGAATTAAAAGTCAAAGTTTAGACACTTTTTACAAAAAAACTATAATAGTTAGTATTGGTCGGATACAGGTCTTTAAAATAAGAATAGTCTTAAGAGTAAGAAAGTTAACATGAAATAATCTCAAAGCTCATCAAACAAATGAAAAATAGCTTTATTCCCAAAGTACGAAAATCCTGTATCCGACCAGAGTGGTCGGTATTCGGAACGTACTCATTTTATAGAGGACCAGATTCCGACCATTATTATTTGCTTGATATTTTGAATAAAATACGCAAATATTACTTGCTGTTTGATATCGACGGTGCTCAACAAACCAATAAATGATATGATGCAAAAATACTACGAATTAAGCAAAGTTTTCTTCAAAATAATCCAGATCTTCGTTTACGCCGATTTATGTTTTTTTCGGATCCGATTTGTCAAAAAAAATTCCCTTGCGACGATTTCGATCGAATGAGATATTTGCTGTTAACGTATCTAAACCAAATTTTGTCTTATAATGTAATATAAATTTATGAACTAATTAAGCGCAAATTCATAACTTTAACGTGAAATTTATAAGTTTAGGAGGGAAAAAACCAAAATGGTCGGATACAGGAGGTCGGTCGGTATACGGCGCTTTTACGTTATTTAAATAAATATGAAACGACCGTTTCTTTATACTATATGCCTAAAATCTTCACTGTCAAGGCTGATCATAGCGAAATATATTAACATAGTAGTTACTTAGAGTATTAAAACTACTCTACATACTTCGCTACCATCTTTATAAATATTATAGTGTAACAGGTGTCAATATTCGTGGCGCCTACGTCTATCCAAAAATAATAGTATTGACAATGAGGTATTATTACGGCCCACTAACTACTTACATAATTTGTAAAGAAAATGTATAAAACAGTACCTATACAATACTTTATTCAAACAATGAAGTGGCCTACTTGTATTGAATAAATTATTATTGCAGCAATACTATCGGCTGTCCCAAACAAAAACCTAGTAAGAGACATTTTTTTTTCAAATCCGTTTTTTACGATCTTTCTTAATTTATATATGTACGTAAACATAATTTACAGTCGCTAACGGTGAGGGAAAACATCGTGAGGAAACCTGCCTATCATTCAGGATAGGTAATAGGTCAGTGCCTATATACGGCGATACCTATATACGTTGGGTGCTGTCTCTCTAGTGATACGCGGGCTTCGAATGACCCATACCTAACAAGCGTTCGAAATTTCGGAGATGGGCATTCAAGCCTCTGACTACCCCGCCTACTACTATACACAAGTCGTGAAGCGTATGTATTAATGTTTCTTAATTTATTATAAAACTGCGTCTTATGTAATAAGACTAGATGCTCTAACGCACTCAGAACTAAAGGTTATACTTAATGCTTTTATAACTTTATACTTTTGAGTTTTGGACAGGCACATAATTGAGTTTGTTTTGCTTCTCCTGTAAAATTTTCTAAATGACTCTTATTAGGTTTCGATTTCGGACAGCCGATATATCTTTTAGTAGGAATTTGTCCTAAAACGAACTTTTCAGATATTGCCAACTTGAAAGATCCTGACAAATCTCTCTTGTTTCACTAACAGCGATTGCGATTGATGTAAAAAATATCATCTAGTAAACACGATAAAGGTATTATTAGGGTTCAATGGATTCCTTTAGGCAATTATGAACCTGCCACCAATGTTCCATACGACATCTCAACCTAAATACTTATTTTAAGAAGTGACCCAGGAAATCTGTTCTACTCCGAAAAGAATTAATTGATGTGAATGTATATGTAATAGTGTTCGAACCCAGGACCTACAGTTTACAATAAGTGTTACCAACTAACCAACAGGACAATTACCATTCATTTATCACTTACATCGAGGTAGAACCTTGAGATTTTAATACCATAATTAAAGCAATCATAAATTGATATCCATTATGGTATGGATATAAAATATTACTTTATAAATACGTCTTTATAAGGAAATCTTATGGAGTTAAGTGTAACTGTTCGAAACAAACAAACACGTAGCGCCAATGTCCCTTTTAAGGTAGATAGGGATTTGATACCAGTTACTTAACATAAAATAATCATGGGATTAGAAATAAAAGGTGACATTATCTGGAAAGTATACCCAATTCTAACTAGCTGCAATTCTTTATGTCATGCTTTAATTGGTGAATGGTTGTGTCAAGCGATAATTTAGCAACATACATACACGTACCCGATTCCCTGTAGAGGGGTAGTCAGAGATCCTGGATCCCCATCCTGACAAACCACTTTCGCTTCATTGATACTCATACAACTTCTCATACACACGGCGCTTATAGGTACAACTAGCATCCTATTACTAATATTCATTATATAATAGAGACTGGAGTAATTTGTTACCGATATTTTGAAAAAGCGTTACAAGAACGTAAATGCAGAAAATAGCTTCTTATACCGCCTACCATCTGATTATTTGGATATTGACGATGCAGTGAAAAATGGGTTCGAGTTTAGAGTACTTACAATTACTATAATGGATGTTTTTATTGCCCGCATAACTAATAAAAGCGATTCAACAATGGCATTACTGCTGACAATAAAAGTATGTAATTTAGGGCGTTATGAGATATCGTAATAAAGTAAAACATATTGTGGTGAATCACATAGACTATACGGGACTATTTACTAAGTTATTATACGATATCTTACGTACACTATGATGGATATGATATTTCTTTTTTTTATAGTTTTATTAATATTTATTAAACAAAAAAAACTTTAACATTGCTTAGTTATACACAAATTAAAACTATAATGTATATTTGAAATAAAATCAACAATTAAGACTGAATTTGAAGATATTAATAAAATTATATGTACCTAGATTAGATAAATTGTTTTATTAACTATCATAAATTTCACGTGTATAATCTCTGAAGAGAAGAACAAAACCTCTCCAACCAATTATCAATATATCGTTAAATTATTGTAAACATAGAATGCAAAATGTATTGCTGAAGTTACCATACCCTCAACCAATAACAAAATGCAACTCCTTTCAAGACATGTCAAGTACTTTACCAGTACGGAACTAGAATCAAATTTACTTCTAAACCTACTCTTACACGGTAAGTGTTAACCACGATAAGGCTTATCATAACAGATAATAATAATATAGGTGTACATGTGAAAATCACAAAGCACACACACTGTCACGTGCACAAGTAATTGCATATACTACTTGTAAGGTACTGGCATTGAGTTGGATTTGGGTAGAATACGAAGTTACTGGGTTTTAGAAGAAAATGTTTGATTAGTTAGAAGTTATAACTGAACATTGAGAGAGAGCGAGTTTGATATATATTTGGTTCGTAAATTTACCCTTAATATACCACTTAATATGATTAAATAGTTATATCCCAGTCGGCTCATTAAATTAATAAACATGTGGATATTAATAAACAGCAAGAGATCTATATTAATTGCACAGATTAAGATATAATAACTTTCACAGGAGATGAAAATTAAAGTTTGTTTAGAGTACTGTAACGTTCATTTTATTAATATATTCAGAACCACGACCATTGCCTATATTCAGAAAAATATTCAAAACTTAATAAGTGAAACGATCATCGCTAGTGACAAAACATTAACTGTCGCACGTCCTGCGAGACGTTCCGTTTATCGTTAACGTTTAACGATTGTTCTGACTGACACACCACAACGACTTCCATAATGTATATTATCCCGTTATCCCTGACAGGAAATTGAAACAAATTTCTTAGAAAGCTATTATGGTCAAGTTAGTTAATCACTTCATAGTATAAAACAAAGTCGCTTTCTCTGTCCCTATGTCCCTTTGCACGCTTAAATCTTTGAAATGACGCAACGGATTTCGATGCGTTTTTTTTAATAGATAGAGTGATTCAAGAGGAAGGTTTATATGTATAATAACATCCATTAAATAGTGGAGTAGGCTATATATTTCATACCCGTGCGAAGCCGGAGCCGGTCGCTAGTATAACACATAAATCTATCATTTGCTCTTAAATTACTACTTCAAGCTTGTTGTTTTAAATTATTGTCAGATATAATACCTTCAACATTTTTCTGAAAGAGCATTCTGATATTGGTTACCTGTCAAATACCTGATCTATTGTATCACTCTCGAATTTCACTTCAAGTTGTTTGCACAATAACTGATTACTTAAGCTACAACATCATTTTAATCGGACATTAATATTCTTAATTAGAAATGGAGTTTCACTCCTAGCCATTAGTCACAACAACCGAACACACAAAAAGCCGCAACATACGAATCAAGTTGAAAATAAAATCGCATTGGATGCGCCGGCGCCGCGGTCGAACCAAGGTCGTGCTGACAACGTTGCAAACATTAACATCGCTTTAGAACTTGTTTTTAATAATTTATTTACTATATGCAGTCACTAAGGGCTATATAGCTGTGAGGTGTCGACGTTATAAAACGTCGGATACATGCTTTGAACACTGCGATTTGCATCGCCTGCTAGCTTGAGATTTGAACTAAATGTAATGAAGTGAACCTACAAAATTCTTAAATGAAATGAAATGCTTTGTATTCAATATAAGGATCATAAAATCACTTATTAAAAGTAAAAAAAAACATTGAAATATACATGAAAATATGTCCTTAAGCTAATCTTAAGGACATATTTTCATAATCTTTTCTCTTTCTTTTCATAATCTTAAAAAAAACAATTAAACTATTGGCATTTTATAAAGGAAAACCTGCAGAGAAGAAATGCCAAGAAAATCTGCAGATATTATTCAAACACTAATTCAATAATAATCCAAAAGTTAATGAAGGAGGAACCTTTGGTATTTCTAAACGAAAGCCAGGGCCAGGGGACCACTGACTTAAGCGTAGGAAATCAATGGCAGAAAGGTTCATTCAATCTTCTTTTATATATAGTATGGACGTGAAGCCACGTGTTGATTAATATAACGTACTTATCTATACTCATAACAATCTACATAACTACCAACTAAACTACATAATAAATAAACAACACATCTATATACTTGTTGTATGTACATTGAATGGATGTAAAGAAAGCGGGGTACGAACATTTTGTCTTTTGTTGTTATTGGCTTGATGCCAGATCTACATTCAAAAGATTTTAAAAGTTGAATGAAAGTATTGTTTCACCACAGCTTTGTTTGAATTATATCAAGTTAAATAATGAAATTAGCTACACATGATATAATCAGAGTCGGATATTTTCATTTTCTTCCCAAAAAGGGAATGCTCATACATACATATACATTACGCCTGATTCCATGTAGAGGGGAAGGCAGAGATCACGGATCACCATTTGTCCCGATCTTTACAATCCACTTTCGCTTCATTGACACTCATACACCTTCTCATACACTCTCGTCGATTATATGCACTTCTAACGTAACCCTCTTTCAATATAGCGTATATCTGACTGTCATGTGTCAATAAAAGGCTCATAAACAGTGTATTGACATATCCCTAAGTAAATAAATACATATCTAAATATCAATTTGATCTTACCTAATCCTCTATAACATGCATTTATATCTCATAGTCGATAATCTAAGTTCCGCGGTAATTAAGGTGTCAACTCTAGTGTACGAACCGCTTTATTGCTCGTATTTTCTACCTAAACCATCTAAGAGCCACTTTATCACGTTCCCAATGTCTACGGGGTCTAAGCTCAGCTTTATCTGAACTGTCAATCTGACACTTGCGGTTGTAATTGTAGCAATAGACTTCGATTCTAATTTGCACTCGGCTTGTCGTATCTGTTTCGTTTCACCGCTTCCTCAATTGATTCTTTATCTGCACTAGGGATGGGCTTAAACCTACAGTAATTTTTACTCATTTACATGTTTGTTTACTTAGGTTATATCCTCAATTATTATAAGAAGGTAGTGTTGGACGGGATAGGCCGTGTAGAACGTATACAAAACAAATTGAAGACATTCTTTCCGAGGCGGGTTTACGTAGTGTGAAGAACAGAAGGGCATGTATGAGAAGGTTAATGGGTGTGAGTGAATTAAGAGTCATTTGTCAGGATCTTGCCAATTGGCGATCAATTGTCCAATTGTCTGTCTATCCCGTTGGTGACTAGAGGCGTGAATATAAGTATGATGAATGATGATGAACATAACCAGTAGATGAGATTATACATATCTCATCTACTGGTTATGTTCTAGAAGTAGTATAAGATAGTAACTGCAAATAAGTATGGAAAGTTTTCATTGATTGAGTTTCGGCTAAATTTGAAGACTTCAGTCATTTTTTAATATCAAACCCTAGATACATACAAAGAACAACTATTGTATTTTAATAATATTAGGAATTATCAATATTCAACTTCTTCTCAATCGTTACGCTCTTATCAGAGCGGTCGTGGTCTTCATGACGTGGCATCTTGAGCAGCCGACATGGTTCGCCGCACAACCTCCCGCCACCTCTGCCTGTTGGCCGTCATGCGGGTGCATTCGTGTACCGGGGCACAAACGGCAGCCTTGATCTGGTCTGTCCACCGCATCGACGACCTACCACGAGGTCTTGTTCCCTCCACCTTTCCTTGCACAACGAGGCGTTCAATGGAGCAATTCCCGCGTCGACTGATGTGGCCAAAGAAGCTTAAAATGCGCCCACGGACCAATGCAGATAAACGCTGCTGGATGCCTAGCTCTTCAAGGATTGAAGCGTTAGTGCGGAATTCAGTCCATGACACTCCGAGCATTCTCCTCCAGCACCACATCTCCAAAGCATCTATCCTTTTGGACTCTAGTTGCCGCAAGGTCCAAGTTTCAGAAGCGTACAGAAAAATGGGAAACACCAGGGTTCTTACTAGTCTGGTTTTCGTAGCCTTGGTTATGCGTTTGTTTCTCCATATTTTCTTCAGCTTATCCATTGCATTCCTAGACATGGCCATCCGTCGCTTAACTTCATCGATGCAGCCGCCTTGGTTCGAGATAAGAGCCCCAAGATATGTATAAGACGGAACGACGTCACAATTGGCCATCTTGGTGTGCTGTGGCAAGTTGTTCGCCCTATCGACCACCATAATCTTGGTTTTGCTGCGATTAATTTTTAAACCAAACTCCATGCTGACACGTTCCATTTTAAGGAGAAGTTCTTCCATGCGGTCACTGCTTGTGGCAAATAAGGTTGTGTCGTCTGCATAGCGCAAGTTGGCAATTTTATATCCACCAATAGTAACACCGTCCGTCCAGTCTTCTAGAGTAATACGCATAATGAGTTCAGTGTATATGTTGAACAAAAGCGGCGATATTATGCACCCCTGTCTGACTCCAGCGCTAGGATGAAAACCGTCTGACAAGAGCTCATCTGCCCGCACCGATGCTGTTCCGTCTTCGTAGAGGCGCCGCAACATATACACAAGGTGTTTCGGAGTTCCCATTAACAGAAGTGTGTCCCATAGTTTTGGCCATTTCACTGAGTCAAACGCTTTTGAAAAGTCAACAAAGCAGATGATTGTAGGCTTGTTGAATTCCCGAGACTTTTCAATGATTCAACTACAAAGTCAATTAATCGTGAAGGAGACTGAGACAAAAGATTATTATACGTTACTAGATACTCGTACATTTATAAAGATCCAATGAGTAAATACTCAACACTTGGAGTCGCATCCCTATTTATTAGTGCTGTTTGTGGTTGTAGCATTAGATTTCCTTATTGATAATCTGTATTATACGCTAAGCTGTAAGGAAAACCTGGAATAATTAATAATAGTTCTAGCTAGTCAGGAAAAATTATTAACTTATACAATCTTAGTCTCTTTACGGTGTTGTGCTTTTGTACAAAAGAATAAACGTTATACTCCTCTCTAAGAGTATAGAGTACGTAATTAAATACATATTTTCACGTGCTATTCTATTCCTATTATTTATTCTAATCCTTTAGAGATGGACTGAATTTTAACTAAAACATGTCCTATGTCACATGTAGTATTAGTTACTGTTGTGATGGTGTTAATCTATATATAATAAAGATTATCACCAACTTATCTGTTGTAAGACCATCACCTAATGATTTCTATTTACTCTTCCTACATACAGAAAGATATTCAACTCAAAAGCACTTTATTTACGTCTTACGTTAGCATAAGAATGTCTTAAAGAATAACTTCATACTATAATTCAATATACGAGTACAAATTAATCCCCGAACCGCACTGTTCCATAGCATTTAATTACTATAACGACTCTATTCGTAGAAGGAAATCGCTGTACCAAATCAACCGTGAAAGAGCAGAAATCAGACAGTTATGTGGCAGAAAGATTTTACGCTTCACGACTGTTTACCCTTCATGGTAGTCAGAAGTTTGAGTGACCATCATGACTACGAATGTACGAGTCTTAGAACTAGTGTGATAGGTTGACAGTCTATTGCACTAGATATTATTTATTAGACTCAATTTTATTTAAATCAATCTTAGCATATGAAATCTATGTATTACTACTTAACTATGGGCTAGTCACTAGTCTTCTAGCAATACAAATATACGGACTAGGCTCGATTATTTGCATACCCAAGGGTAGACAGAGATCAAAGATTCCCATATTTAAACTACATTCCTTATAATGCCTTCATAATCCCGATAATTAATTGTGAGGGAGGAGATATTACGTACTTAAAAAGGGATCAAGGATGTAAGAGTATTCTTATATTCACAGCTCTATTTCCCTAACAGGATATACAGTAACTATAGTCCGCTTATTTGAACAAAAAACGTTGGTCCTACATTACACGCCACTTAATCTTTATGTTGGTTTGCATCGGTTACGTAAAGAAATTACGATTCATTATAATTTATTAAAAATTTCATATCGCATACCATAGATAAACTAACTTCTAATTCGTCTCTCAATCGATTACCAATTATCACGTAACATTTCTGTTTGCAACGCAATAGTTTTATCTTATCTTAATTAGCATTATACACAAAATTATGGTTGCCAAGTTAACATACCAATGGCATAATCGAATGAATCAACCTTCGAGCTAAAACATCACATTAGCGACATCTAACGAAAAACCTCCACACTTTCAATGCCAGTTACGGATAATGATTCATAAACTGATAAGTTGCTACTTAAAATTCTTTCTCCGATAGGTAGGTTTCCTCACAATATTTATTCTTTAATTCTACATAAATTAACGTAATATTTACTTTCACATGTAACAGTATTAAAAAGTTTATTATTTGTGAAGTGCTGTCTGTCTGTAAAAGGGTGACAGAAATGCTATGGAAATGAGAACGTATGCAAAGATAAATGGATGTCAAAAAGCGAAAGTAATTTACCAGGATTGGAACAAAATGGAATTATGATCCATATCTCTCTACGTATGACTATGTAGGCAAATAACCTGACTTGTATCTACGTATAAGCTACAATATCGTTTAATAGAAAATACAACCACCAAAATAAAATAGCAGAATTGACCCCTATAAATAAAGCAACCACTACACTATCAACTCAACATGGCTTCATGTAATACGTAGATAATCCGCCAAAACAGGCAAGGATTCATTGATCTGGAGCCGACGGGACATTATAGGATTTGCGTCCCAGACGGGACAGGGGCGTCTGTAGGGCGCTTTATACGACCTTGACCTCCTTTGACTCGTCTGGCGGACGGTGGAGAGGTAGCTTTATGAAGACAACTTTACACTGGCGTAAATCACTTACTCCGCGATTACGGATGAGTACTTGATGTCTAACCTTTGGTAGGTATAATGGTTATGAAATATATACATATATTTATGTAATCTAAAAATTCAATTAAATATCACCACAAGAATGTTCAAAGGAAATAGGGGACTAGTTATGGTTTCTTCCATCACCTATTACTAAGTTAGGTATATTAAGGAAAATCTAGAACTAAGCTGAATGTTACTTGTGTATAAAGTGGAAATTAAGAGAGGAACTATAAGTGTATAATAAGGGTAAGTATTTTAGGTGTATATTCTAAATATGGGTACCTAAGGACTACGTTTATATCTTGGACTATGGAGTGTGTATGCCAAGATTAAGGAAGCTGTGGTATGCAATGACTAAGCAAAAGGGAATGTATCTGTGCCTAACCATGTAATGGAAAAGTATTGTAACATGTATTCACTTACATAAGATGTATTTTGAAGCTACTAATTATAAAATTAATAGTTCCTTACTAATTAATTAGCTCCCACTCTACCTAGCATGTAGGAGGCGACTATGGTACAAGGGGTCACTGGAATCGATTTGACAATGGACATGTCAACCGCTCAACAATGTTACATTAAAACAGCACAACATTCGTGCTAAGACTTGACTTATTAAATATAGGTAACTATCTCCAAACTATAAAATTATCAGGTTGATAAATAGCATAATAATTGTTCATGTATAATCACTGACTATTGCCTATTTTCACAAACTAAATAACGCGATAAAACCCTTTGGCCAATGTATAAATGGTTGGATTTAAATGAAAGAGTAGCAGAGAAAACAGCAGCCTTCCTCCCTACATTTCCAAAATATTTAATGGCCACTATGCCACCAATCTTGATTAACTACGACCTACGTGGCGCGATCGGTTAGACGCCTGAATGCTAATTATGAGGTCCCTGGTTCGATTCCCAGTGGAGGCAGAGTTAAGAACTACGCTTTCCTACTGTTTTCCAGTCTGGTCGTTGATTATATGTACTAAATATGTATTTAGCTACATATAATATGTATATATTTCTTAAATATACATTGACTAGTACCCTCAACACAAGTCTTAAATGTACTTACCAAAGGTCTAGTTCAATTGGCGTAATAATGTCCAAATATTATTATTATAAAAGATTTACAGATGTTGAAAATGACAATTGTTTCACAATCCCGTAGTTACCTCAACCCTTCTATCTTGTATGTATACAAAAAAAGCATAGTCATAACAGTTTACAAAAAACAGAAGCCTTGCAGATAACCTATTGGTAATGTCAGATATTTATGTAACTGAACGTCTATAAAAACATAGTATGTGATAAACATTCCTGTACTTCATATTTTGCTGAATTTTTTGGGCTATATCATACAGTATTAACACCAAATAAAAAAGAAATAAAGTACCTGGACAAAAGGAATATATGAGGGTGAAGTGGAAGGGCGATTAAGCAAGAGCCTGTCCAACAAGACATATGAGTCAGCCATAGATGCCATATTGAAAAAGGGTGACGTTAGAAGTACCTATAACTACCGAGTGTATATGAGGAGGTGTATGAGTGTCAATGAAGCAAAAAGCTTTGTTAAGATCGGCCCAGCTGGGGTGATCTCTGACTACCCCTTTACATGAAATTTGGCGCAATGCTTAAGTAAAAATATATACACTGTTGGGTTTTATGGAAATGTTGCATTATTTGTTATTCATTACACTCACAACTATATACCTCAAAGAGAGGGCTAGAAACTATCAAACCTCAAGTAGTTAAATCTTCAAATATTTATCTTCCCTCAATCAAATACATTAACTTTCAAATTAATTTCAATATTGTTTCTTACATATGTAAATACAAAAATAACTTAAGTTTTGTGTAGATCTGCACATAGAAGTATATACAAAAGTGAACCTATTATACCTAGCCAAAAAAAAGTTTGTTTTAGACATACTGATTAAACCTGGTATCTGGTGGTATCAGTATCTGGTTAACACGTGGGTTCGAGGTGTCCATAGAATTACTACCTTTGCAATTGCAGAAATGGACACCTGAACCTCTGACTACCCTGCAAGGGTTAAATGTGAATGTATTTTATACGCTCAGTCCAAGAAAACTAACATATTGATATTAACATTCTGGGGCTTCGCTAGATTGGGTTATGAATTTAACACAATACGGAGTCTTCCCCAACATGTTCAAATTCGTTGGCTGGTTGGTTAAACCTATAAAAACCTACATACAGATGGCAAAGGAAATTCTGTATGTCACAGTCTTAATAATGACTATCATGGGGTAGTCGACATTATTAGGATTATTCAGACATATCCATTAAAATCTATATTGGTTGTGATTTTATATTTGATTTCAATTGATTTTGTTATTATAAATTTATTTCTACTGTTTAAATGTTGTAGAATATTTAATAATAACGTTGAATAAACCTGTTTAAAGGTGTCTAGACAGACATAATACTGAAGTGGCAACAAACTGTTTTGTTAAAATGTAACGCTATCTCTTGATATGATAAAGATTATTAAAGTATAAAATATAAAAGACATACCCAGCCTAAATGTAGTAAACTATTCATAGCTTGATACTTTTATTCGTCAAATAGATTGTTATTAGCTTGGCAGACTCTTATAACTAAAGTTTTTAAAATACCCTCAAAAAAAAAATTATATCACATTTTCGCATGTAAACAAAGCATTTTGAACAGTGACCTATTGAGGACATATTATTATCGGCTTATTATCCATAGTAGGTGTTTATATCATTCTTAGGATTATCACACTGTTATGTATTATGAATATTGAAGACAAAGAAAGCAAAAATCACCATTGATTGGGCATTTGTTCCTGAATTTCAAGGTTGCAGAACGAAGACGAAAAGTTATGGAAAATGCGCAGTAAGCTTACCTTGGCAGATGAGAAGTGCTTCGCAACCGCAGTTTCACACTAAACACAAGGAGCTTTAAGAATCCAGGAATTTGATTTTACACGAGAAAAGATTTACGAATTTTCATGGTTCACAAAAAATACGCAAAACATCTGTCGAAAGACAACAACAAACAATCATAGTTAAATGTCAAACAAAAACATGAAATGGCTAATACGTAACACACGTGTGAAAAAGAGATAGCATTACATCATAGACAATGAAACAACGGAACCAAAGAGTTATTTTTGTTATAATGACGGAAATTCCATTTTATATAGAGTACCCGCCACATAAGGTGGCAGTAGCCAAACTTGGAACTAAATTTGACGTTTCCGCCATTGCGTGTTATTTTGTATGAAAGGTAAATTTAGTATTACCAGCGTTGTGTTTTTTGCCCACTCTTTGTAATTTTTATGTTTGTTAAGGGTGATTATAATAAATTGATTTCTGGAGTTTCTTGTTAGTTCTTCTCCAAGGGTCTCCGCTGAACTTCTTCTTCTCAATCGTTACGCTCTTATCAGAGCGGTCGTGGTCTTCATGACGTGGCATCTTGAGCAGCCGAAATGGTTGGTGAACTAACCTCTGTAAAAATATGTAAAGACAATGCTCAGTGCCATGTTTGAAATAGTTTTTTTACATACATACATACACATCACGCCTGATTCCCTGTAGAGGGGTAGGCAGAGATCACGGATCCCCATTTGTCCCGATCCTGACAGATCACTTTCGCTTCATTGACATTCATACATTCTCTAATACACTCTCGGCGGTTATAGGTACTCCTAACGTCACCTTTTTTCAATATAGCGTCTATCTGACTTTTACATATATGTCTTATTAGGCCGGCCCCTACGTAACCGCCCTTCCATTTCACTCATATATATTTCTTTTGTCAATATATAGTTTTTTTAATTTGTACTTAGATCATAAAATAACTTTCAAAGAGAGCTTATGATAGGGCCTATTTTGAATAAAAATATTTTGACTTTTGACTTTGGTATATTAATTTGTTTTATTTGAGTTTATAGCTCTGCAACCAAAGATCGTTACAAATGAAACCTCAATATAATGTATCGAGCCGTATGGCACAGTGAGTGCTAGTTTTGGCGTGTTTACTGGCAACACTGGATTACGCGACTGTGGCGACGCCTCCAACTGCCACCTTATGTGGCGGGTACTCTAATGAGTATTCAGTAGAGATCCCGCCACATAAGGTGGCAGTTGGAGGCGTCGCCACAGTCGCGTAATTCAGTGTTACCAGTAAACACGCCAAAACTAGCACTCACTGTGCCATACGGCTCGATATATTATAGGTTTCATTTGTAACGGTCTTTGGTTGCAGAGCTATAAACTCAAATAAAACAAATTAATATATCAAAGTCAAAATATGTTTATTAAACTATTTCAAACATGATTAATAATTAACGGGACTTATCCTTCTTATTATATATTACATATATTATGTGTTCCTTCACTCTGTCCGCAATAGACCGTTTAGTGTGTTCGACGTAGGATTTCCCACAGCTGCAATCAATCTTATACACACCCTTATATCTTATATCATGAGTATAAATCGCGAATCTCTTAAAACTATTATTTCAAACATGGCACTGAGCATTGTCTTTACATATTTTTTACCGAGGTTAGATCAGCGGAGACCCTAGCTTGGAGAAGAACTAACAAGAAACTCCGGAAATCAATTTATTATAATCACCCTTAACAAACATAAAAATTACAAAGAGTGGGCAAAAAACACAACGCTGGTAATACTAAATTTACCTTTCATACAAAATAACACGCAATGGCGGTAACGTCAAATTTAGTTCCAAGTTTGGCTACTGCCACCTTATGTGGCGGGATCTCTATTCCCTTACTGTTTACCTATGGAATGAACTTTTTTAAGGCTATTTTGATCTCTAGAAAAAAATATTATTAATCAATAATGATATATTTCTCATTGTATTTTATTGAGATTTAAAAAATGTATTATGTCACCATTAATCCTAGAAAGTCGTACTGCTATGTGACTACGGGCACTCACCTATGGATAAATGCTAC
Source organism: Leucoptera coffeella (assembly GCA_030578115.1). NCBI lineage: Eukaryota > Metazoa > Arthropoda > Insecta > Lepidoptera > Lyonetiidae > Leucoptera > Leucoptera coffeella. The sequence goes on along the minus strand of JAMBLF010000697.1, from coordinate 190,192 downwards.
ATATTGTGAGATGGATTAGGATCTGGTGATCATATCTATAACTATCCATTACAATCTTGACAATTGTATTAAAGGTGTAAAATTAACATTTTTATAGATCAAACTTGCTACAGCGCTGATATTCTATTCAACCAACGCTGCACGTTTAGTTACAATACTTAAACTGCAATTATATCTAGAATGGCACGGCACTTATCTGATTTTTTTTATCAATTTGACCGTGATTTGGACGAACGTGAATGTGGTCAAGAGTGATAGTCCAGCAGCAGCAGAATAACATCATCACAGCCATACTACCATTTTTTTCTTATATAAGTCAAGATATGCGTGCTATGGAACGAAAGATGCTCGGGGTTTCTCTGGTAGATCGCATCAGAAATGAGGTGATACGCCAGAGAACTAAAGTGACCGACATTATGAAAAGAATTAGCACGCTGAAGTGGAGTTGGGCTGGTCACGTATGCAGAAGTTCTGATGGTCGCTGGAGCAAAAAGGTCCAAGAGTGGAGACCGCGTCTCAGTAAACGCAGTGTGGGGCGCCCCCGGCAAGGTGGGAAGACGACCTGCGAAGGTTGGCCGGCATATCAGCTAATTCATGTTTATATATATATATATATATATAATTCGACGTAGCTCAGTTGTTTGGGGCTTGGCTCTGTATCAGAGGGTACAGGGTTCAAATCCCGTTTGAGCATGTACCAATGGAAATGAAGTTTAACGAATTTCTATGTACATTTTCGTAATAAAAACACATTTACGAAATGCATCGAATTATACGGTGAGGGAAAACATCGTGAGGTAACAAGTATTAGTTTTATGAATTAATATTTTTGTGAAACTATGTACAATAATTAGATTTACTAATATAAATAAAATATAATGGTAACATAATGAGAATTACTGTTTTATTTGGATATGTCCGCAGTGTTTAAAGTTAATTTTTATTTAATCAAATTTATTCTAATAATGTCTTTATTTGATAATAAGTATCTGATTTACTTTGTAAAACAGAATTAAGCAAACGACCCAACGGGTGCCAACGGTATAGGAACCATTTTTTTATGTTCGGTAGTGTAAATTACGTTTAACATTATTAAATGCTCTGTAGTGTGATAGATGTTTAGAGACGCCATTTTGATACACAAATTTACTTATTTAATAATAAAAAAGAGTTTTTGGTTTTGCTGTGAGTGGTTTCATGGTTTGGTGATTTTGGTGTGGGATTTTTTAATTAAAACTGTTCAATAAATACATTACCAATTGTTAAAATAGGTTCGTAAAAAGAGTTACACTATCAGTTTATTTTGTTTGATGGTATCTTGCACTCGTAATATTGAATTACTGTACGAATTAGCTGTTAGGATTCTGTAACTCACCGAAGTAAATAACCTAAATAAAAAAATACTCCCGATTCGTCTCGTTCCTCTTGTGACTAGTGTTTGACAAAATTACGTTCACGAACGCAATGGCTAAAGAGGATGACGATGATAAGTTACCTGACAAAGATGCGGCCAAGGAATTCTACGCAAAATATGAACCGAAAGAAATTATCGGAAGGTACCAGTACTACTTTTTCTAGAATTGAGTCCAAGAGTGTCTAATTAGAATGAATTCTGGACTGTTCTTTCGGTCATTGGGTAGTTACGAGGTCTTGTTTGGCTTAGGACCTAACACATCTTCGAAAAATCATCCATCTTTAAACATTGTTCCGAGCTTGCGTGTAGGTAGTTGAAAATTATTTTCGATTCATGCGTTTGGTTCACTAAGTTCATTGAAATAATGGTCGGCCCTAGTTTCATAACTCTTGGCTTACTGCCACAATCATCATGGACTTGATGCATGTTTTGTAAATGTTTGAGTTGTGTCTCCTAAATGACCTTGGATTCGTTCCATATTTCTGCATTTGTCAGCATGTCAATATTTACAGTTCCCAAACTATTAACTGATACAAAATAGTTGAAAATCATTAAATATGAGTATATATTGACTCTTACTCCATTTTCATTGTGTGAAGCCCATTATTCCGGTCAATAGGTCAGTTCTGTTGCAGTTGTGTTTTATCAAATTCATATTGTATTATCATAATTATTTTTAACTTTCTGCTGTGATATTAATTCCTGGTAAACCTATTTCTTACTGGAAGTCCTCAATGACCCTGTATTTAGTTATTAGGTACCATAAAATGATTTAATTCTAGTAGATTGTAAAAGCCCCACAAAAGAACATTTGAACAAGGTTATTAACATAAAGTGTTATGATTTAGTCACACTATCATTTGTTTGTTGTAGGAAAATCCCTGTCTCTGAGTTTTTGTATATTAAGATAGGTACAAGGTTACTGTTTAGATATAAACCATAACTAATCTAAATATTCCAATGTTATTGAGTATGTAGTAGACATCATGATTAAACTACTATAAAGTTAGTGTTATTTCATTACTAATACATTTGAACAAAGTGTGTTGTAGTAAAATAATAACATTTATAAATATTACTCATCACTGTATGAAGTATAAAATTAAATATGTATATAATTGAACTAGCTTGATAATAATAGAAATCATAGGCTCAAGAGCCTATTAGGTACACTCAAGAGTGATATCTTGTTCCAACAGATAGACATTAATAAGTGTTATAAGTAGAGAATCTACTATATTTGCATATAGATGTGTTAAGACTTACCTAGAGGATGGTTAGGTTCTTTATTCAGAATGTCCTATTCAAGTCATTGATCAACGCAGTTCATTGCAGTATTTTGTACATACACATCAGTGGAGAGATCATGGATTACCTTTTTTCTGTCTGAATCCTGTCATACCACTTTCACGTCATTGACATTCATACTCATATAGGTTATAGGTACTACAACCTTTTTTCAATATGATTTATCTAAATAGATTGTGGAACTAGGTAGTTAGTAAATCTAGAGATTGCTTATAGTACAAGCACTATAGTCAGCACTTAAGATAATGTGCTAGAAGGACAGAACCTATATTTATCTTCAATCAAAGTCATCCTCAATTAGTTATGTGAAGTACTGATATAGATTTGTTAATTTACTGAGTATTTTAAGTAGAGAGTGTATGTGGAAAATATAAGTATATCTTGGAGGTATATGGTTCCGCAAAATGGAGTACTATAAGTCTGAAGAGGTTGGATTTGTTGTTGGGTTATGAACTTGAGGAATTATAAAGATTCATTTAAAGAATAAAATAAAACATGTTTTCCAAATGAAGCTGCTATATAGGCTTTAATTTCTTTGTTTAAAACAAACAAGCTTTGTACATTACGCTGCTTTAAAACTAAACTGAAGAAACTCGAAAAACATTTTATCTGATAAAGATTAAATTATAAGTACATAAAACATATTAAGTTAATAAAAAGATAAAAAATGTATTTATATTTAATCATTTTTTTAAATTATATGCAATTTAATGTCAAAAATATATCAACTATATTATAAAACAACGTTTTTTGCAAAATAGTGTTTTTTGAGTTTCTTCAGTTTAGTTTTAAAGCACCGATTAATATTTTCTTTTTTCGAATAATCAAATTTATGATGTTTCACAGAATCATTTATGAATGGCATACCATAACTTTATAAAAAGTTTATATTACATTATGTGTTACAAATGTAAAGATCCATAAAGAAACAGAAATTCAGAAAACACACTTCCTCAAACATCAAAAAATACATTGGAGTGAAGATTAATTAGTCTAATATTTAGGTTACTACTTCCCCATTTTACTTTTATGACTAGACTATCTTTAGAATAATACCCCTTCTAATGACCTACTTGACTGTTCCAGCTAACCTCTCTTACTCTCTTCCAGAGGTGTAAGTTCAACAGTCAGACGGTGTATAGAGAAGGAAACAGGCAAAGAGTTTGCGGCAAAAATAATTGACATAAGCCAAGAGTCGCAGGATGGTGTCGATTCGCATACAGTGAGAGACGCTACACGACAAGAGATTTCGATACTCCGAATAGTTGCGGGACACCCCTATATAAGTGAGTTTTGCGTACAATCCAACGTTGATTAGGTAAATATTCATGTTTTTTTATTGGATAGGATGTGTCTGTTAATGTGGTAATGTCGTAAAAGGCTACTGAGAGAAATAGCATGTTATTTTACTTAAAAATACAGATTACCCCTTCTGGGATATAATGATTTTAAATACGTTCTCAGAATTGCTTTGATATACAATTATATTTGATATATGATTATAATGATTTTAAATTCTATTGGACTTTATGCCTTCTTGACTAAATATGAGAAATTTTAAAGAACTAATTGAATTTTTTTTTTTTTAACATGGAGTGTATGTTTCAAGGGTCCTAAATTGGTATATTTTACTATAGATGATTTCACGAATTTTTTATTTGTATTATTTTAGTCTACTCTGCCTTAGAAAAATATTTTTAGAAGAAAACCAACATTGATTATAAAAGTAATCACGAAATATTCACGTTAGAAGTTAAAGTTCTTATGTATTACATATTGGCTTCAGTTTTATGACTGAATCGTAGTTACAGCTTATATTAACATTTTTATTACAAGTCATAAATACATTCTAGAATTGTATTCTATTGTTAGAGTTGTTCTTTACTTATAGTGTATTTTACAAGTACGTTGCGTAATCATCACTCCACATTTCATACTACATTCTTTTTATGACAAATGCACCCAATTTAGGAAATTGGTGATAATTTTGTATGTTATACCCCAAGTATACTTAACTGGTTAGGTTTGTTTTTTAAACCTTTCATAACTCAAGTTTCCAACTCAACAAAACATACGTAACATATATAACAAGTTTTCTTATTATGTAAACTAAAAAAAAATTTTGTGATTAACCACAAAATATTTAAAACAGTTAAACATAATAGTGATTACCAAAAATTTGTGTAAAGGATTCATCAAAATCGTAAGTTTTTGTCATATTCCAATAATAATTTCCAATTTTGCAACAAATATGAGTTTTTCTGGAGATTTGTGCAAAGGGTCCTATTTCAAAATCACCTGTATCTAGGAAGCATAAAAAGCAGCAGAGAAATGTCGTCGTACTCAATTGTGGAGTGATGAACGCGTCTGCAAGGACAAACGAGGCACGTGTAGACTGCAATAAAATAGTTACTCATATTAATAGACTTATAAACATTAGTTAGATGCAAGTAATATATACCTATTTAGTTTTGCAATAAGACCCTTTGAACATATACTCCTTATTCAAAGCATCAATAGAAATAATTAAAATTTATTTTTAGATCAGTCAGAAAACGGTAAGAAAGCCAATATGGAGAACGAACCTAGAAAGACAAAAGATACTAAAGAGCCCGAAACGAAAGAACCTGCACCAGCTGCAGAGAAAAGCACCCCAACTACAAAAGAAGAGAGTAGTCAACCTGCAACGACTACAACCACGACTACCCCACCAGAAGAAGCCGAGAAACGGCCTTTTTTCGAAGGGGAGGAGTCTCACGAAGATGAGACAGCTAAGAAGAAGAAAAGAGTAGAAAGCGAAGAGAAAGAGTCTACTACAAAAGGCACAACCCCTGCCAGAGGGAACGCAGGTCGACTCCTAAGTGGGTCTAAACAACCAGGCCCGTCCGGAAAAGCGGCACCCTCTCCGCTAGGCAAAAACAGCTCAGCAAGAAGTAACAAAGGTTCAAACAGCTCTAGCAAAAGCACCCCTCAAGCAAGCCAAAAAAGTACGAGTAAAGTGGCCGAAAAAACTAGCACCCAAGATACGATTGATGATGAGGACTCCAAATCCCAAGACTCAAATGGGTTAAAGGTCCCGCCGTTGAAAATAGTGATACCAGGGGGCGCTAGTGGGTCTAGCAACCGGAATAAACAGGAAGGTGATGGTTCTAGCCAGAGGGGCGGTGGTAAAGGTCGTGGGAACCAGTCCACACCTTACGTCCTTTCCTGCGCTAGTACTGATACGGGCCTAGTTTCGGATAGTTCAGATGACTTGGACGATAAAAGATCTGAAGGAGGCAAAAGCGCCCAAAGAGTTCTAAGGTCCCACAGGACTAATGACGAGAAAGACAAAGATGGCATGGAAAGGATGACCAATACGTGCTCCGAAGGTGACCTCGGCTCACGCCAGTCAGAATCAGGGTCTACAGTGGAACTGCACCCTCGGAAACGCAAGTTCCGGGCCTCAAAAGACAATCATAGTCATTTGAAAGACACCATCAAACAGGAACCTCAAGAAAGTCACTCTAACCCTGTTATGACGCAAGTTAATCTCTACCAATCGCACATGCATATAAAAAAGCAGATTATAATGAGACAGAAAGGCTTGTTTGCCGTCAAACCGAAGCCTCCGAAAGATTTCAACAAGTATCTGATGAATAAATGCACGTATACATTGCAAAGTAACGCGCCCCAAGCTAAGATCATAGTGCCGAATCTCCCAGAAGCAATGGTAGAAGAGTATACCAACCAGGAGAAGCAAAGACACAAGTTGAGAGTGACACATCGAGTGGAGAAAGAGAAGTTGGTGTTGGCAGTGGAGCAAGAGATTTTGAGGGTACACGGTCGAGCTGAAAGGGCGGCGGCTAACCAAACTCTACCTTATTCTGTGTGCACTCTACTCAGAGACCAAGAAGTGTACAACGCTCTTCCATCAGAGCAGGATGAGAAGAGAAACGCCCAAAGGTCCAGGTGTAATGGGAGACAGATTAAGTCTTGGCTTCAGGAGGTAGATGATAAGTGGGAGATTATTAAGGAAAACATGCTAAGGAGACAGCATTCGGAAGCAACGGCCCTGTATCATACTCAGGTGATGGATTGGGAGAGGAAGTTGAAGGAAGTGGGACTTTGTGACTATAAAGTGCAACCCAAAATTGATACGGCTCATGTCCCTCAGATACATGTGTCGAATTTCGATCTGCCTGATTTGCCGTGTTAAGAACACGAGTTTTACAAGTTAATTCTTGATAAAGTATAATATATAGTGTAACTCTAATTATGTACCTAGATTTCGGTTGACCGATGCTAATAAGACTTGGGCTTTTACGAAGTTAAAAGTAATGTTTGTAAATAATTTATTTAATATACGTACCTAATTTTAATACTTAGTTGTTTTATTATTTATTCTTGCGTAATACAGGATGCGTGTGTTTTCCTACAATATAATGTAACACATAGTAAAAGTGTAACACATGGCGTAATAACTCAGGTAAATGGACTCTATATATACAGCTATATACAATCTCGTCATTTAAAGCCTTACTGTGTGGAAAGTTACTTTTTTTCCCAATATTTACTTTGTTTCTATCAATAAAAGTGACGCCATTCCCATTATCTTTTTTGAGGTAAACAAAACGAAATTATTTCACTTCATCAGCTTGCAACACTTGATCATAGGCTACGTGAAGGGTACGCGGCAAAACTATAGAGTAATATACTACTTACTCTCTTTATTAGTATAATAATAACATTAATCAATCAACAGGAGAGAGATCCTACATAGAATATACATAAATTCTGTTTAACACCATTGTACGTTGTGTGTTTCATACATACAGGCATCTAGGCATATAAGTTGTGTCATCATCTGAAAAGGGATGATATTAAGAAACGAACCGATGTGAAAGGGTAATGGGATGTCCAATAGCCAGCAAGCAATAAGTAATTAAAACGCAAAAATATGAAGTGATCATACTTCAGTTTTTTTTAATATCACAACCAGTTTTCTTTATATAGTCATGACTAGTGTTGTAAAGAACTCGAGTCTTTGAGTCCTAAATTTAGAGCTCGACTCTGCATTACACGACTCGACTCATAACGATAAGACTCTTAAGAATAAAGAACTCAAGTCTATATGAGCTCTTGAACGCGAGACTCGAGACTCGAGTCTTCTTTAGCGCTCGAGTCCTTTTTACGCGCCGAGTCGCGCTCGAGTTCTTTTCCGCTTTGAGTCATTCTTTTTAAAGCAGCCAATAAAAGGCTATTTTTTATTTTTATTTTTTTATTTTTTATTTGTCATAGCGTGATATTATATACCCTATAGGCTTCCCCAATAAAAGGGCTATTTAACACTGGAACAATTTCCAAATTGGACCAGTAGTTCCTGAGATTAGCGCGTTCTACCAAACAAATAAACTCTTCAGCTTTATTATATAAGTATAGACATTTATTTTAAATAAATCACTGTCAGCATTTCGAAGACCAGTTTGAAGAAGACTCGAACTCTTTTAAGACTCAAGCTCTTTATAAGACTCGAGTCACTCGAGTTCTATTTAAGGTTTCGAGTTCAATAATGGCGCTCGAGTCTTCATGATAGGACTCAGACTCGGCTCGACTCAAGACTCCGAGTTCAGTTAGTTCACTGAGTCTTAGAAAATACTCAATTTTCGAGTCTATCGAATAAGACTAAAAGACTCGAGTTCTTTACAACACTAGTCATGACCATATTTCTAAAAATAGGCTGGGTACCTCACGAATTTTTTTGCTCAGAAGGTATCTGAAATACAAGCAATGTCTCTTTATAACTACCTTCTCTTTTTAACATATCGTAACTGATTCATACACCTCAATAACAAAGCTTCTTACAAATAGGTTCAGTTCCATACACTATAAGGTTCACGTAGTTATTAATAAGACTTATTATAGTCAGATAGACGTCATATTGAAACAGGGTGACGTTAGCAGGACCTATAGCCGCCGAGTGTATGAGGAGATGTATGAGTGTCAATGAAGCGAAAGTGGTTAGTCAGGATCGCGAAAGATGATGATCCGTGATCTCTGCCTACCCCATCAGGGCGTGGTGCGAATGTATGTTTGTAATTATTAGGTGTAAATCAATACACCTAATTATTACCCATCATTTACCACTAGATTGTAAAGGGTTCAATAGTTTGGACATTTTATGCAGATGAATGATAGTCGATTGACGAAAGGTATATATCGGTTTAGGTGAAAAGCCGGTTACGTAGGAGTCAGCTCAATAAGACATATGTATGACAGTCAGATAAACGACATAAAGGTAAAGTTAGAAGTACTTACCTATAACCGCCGAGTGTGTTTTAGGTGGTATGGATGTCAATTAAGCGAAAGTGGTTTGTAAGAGACACATGGGGGTCCGTGTTCTTTACCTATCCCTCTGTAGGGAAACAGGCGTGATGTATAAGTAATATAATATTCCAATTCTAGTCGAGTTGCAAGATGTGTTCGAATCGGAAACGTTCATATTCCTGGTGTTCGAGCTGTGCAAGAACGGGGAGCTGTTCGACTACCTCACCTCCGTGGTCACCCTCTCCGAGAAGAAGACCCGCTATATCATGAGGTATGTATGGTTATAGTCTATTCAACTTTGGTTACCATGACGACATGTCAACACACATGCATAATGTATACGGTAATATTCGTAATATCACGTCGGTCACTCTTAGCGTTGATTTGAGGTTGTAATGACATATATATATATATATATATATATATATATATATATATATATATATATATATATATATATATATATATATATATATATATATATATATATATATGGATTATTGGTGACAGGTTACTAGCCCATCGCCAAAAAAGAACTATTTGCCCCTAATCCTTTAACTGCTTTCTTATTACGTCACAAGATAAATACATATACAGAGATATAATATCCCTTGGTTACTTCTACCAAAACTATCGGGGTTGTTATAGCGTTAATACGGTATAATGTTAACAGACTAGATAACATGCCCATCACCCAATAAATATATTAAATTGATCATTAATCTTTTGGTTACCGTCTTCTTAGTTACCAGAAAGAATGATAGCTAGATTATTATTAGCGAGATATAACAAGTCATAGAGAATTCTCGTTAGTATCGCTTTGGCATGACAACAAATATTCATATTATGTCATTCAGACTTCACTAGAATTTTAGTGCAAGACGTATTTCTAGAAAACAGAAACTGTGTCATTGGGTCAATAACAATATTATTAATACACAAACACATCAGAATATGCTAGTTTGGTACTTAATTAGAAAGCTAACTAGCTGCCGTTCATCCCGGTTTTATGTATTGTAACCAATTTACTGTACCATGGTTATATGTTACGAGTATTTTATCATGTTAAATATTAATACAATTATAATAATATTAAGGACACTATTACACCAATTGAACTAGCCCCTTGCTAAGTTCATTTAAGACTTGTGTTAAGCGTGCTAGTCAACGTGTATTTAATAAATATATACACATTATACATGGATAAATACATATATATCATGTGTAATCAACGAACAGACTAGAAAGAAGGAGAAAAGCGTAGTTCTTAACTCTGCCTCTACCGGGAATCGAACCCGGGACCTCACAATTAGCGTTCAGGTGGTTAACCAATCGCGCCACGGAGGTCGTCAAATTATAGGAATGTTAGTTAATGTTTAACATGATCAAGATTTTGTTTACCCCGATTTTTATGATCATTTATGATTTTTTCATGACCGGCAATATTTTAACAAGGCTATTATATCACTTAAACGCATTTTCGTAATAAAGCAGGTAATTTATTGAAATTTTGGATTTAATTATGGTTTTTGATTTTCAAGGCCAATATTTTAATTTGAATTGAAAATATTATATACTCTGACAAATTCTACAAGTCACTTACGCTCTTTAATCCTTTATTCATTGAACAGTAGTTAAGTTAGTACATACATACACATCACGCCTGATAGAGATAGAGGGGTAGGCAGAGATCATAGATCCCCTTTGTCCCGATCCTGACGAACCACTTTTGCTTCATTGACACTCATACATCTTCTCATACACACTAAATAGATAACTATTTAGTTAGTGTAAATGCGATATAGGTAGATAGCATATTTCATTCCAGAATTCTTCTCATACATTGGGTTTGTAAACAAATATTGAGTCACTGTGTCCTTTAGTGATAACAAGTGCGTATATTCTAGTATTCGCATAATGTGTTTGATTTTCCTGTTTTGCATTCAGTTATTTGTGTATTGACTTTGGTTGAGTCAAGACGTTTTTTCGGAGTTTTTTATTTAGTATCTTATGCGCATTTTAAAAGACAAATAATATTGATAGATTTTTTTATTGTTTTATTGTAGGCTTTGTAAATTTAGAGTCTTTAAAGTAGGGTTATATTGTAGTGAATATATTAATGATTGTGTATGAAATAAGGTATAAAATAATAAATATTGTTTTCGATTGTTACGAAAAGTGGTTTGTGACTTAAAATGAGTGTTGTGGAATTGGGAAGTAAAAGGTTTGTTTATTATTTGTCATGTTATTCAACATTATATAAAAAAACAACATTACGTTGACATCGAGCTTTGTAAATGACCAGTCTACAAAGTATTGAACTGAGTAATTTTATTCATTATTAATCCCTAATTAAAACATGGTTGTATAAGTATCTTTCTATATTCAAATCCTTGACCACCCGAAGATTATACCACTCTCATACACCTTACTACGGCCATCCCTATAGTTACGACCTGTCACGTTGGATATTAATTACCAGGTAAAAAGATTTCGAGTGGCTATAGACAATCACAACACTCAGTTGATCTTCTGTCTATACTGAAAGGGTTTTATGCATATGTACCAGCATATAATATATATGAGGAAACCTACCTGTTTAGTACTGACTATCTGGTCAACACGTGGGTTCCAGGAACATAGAATTACTACCTTCGCAATTGTGGAGATGGAAACCTGAACCTCTGACTACCCGCAAGGGTAAGGGTCGTGAATGCGTTTGCCTTGGTCTTTATAATAAGATACCTAATGTTAACGTATACCGTTAAGTGTAAGTAGCTATATAACTCGTTCTCATACTAATCTCTATCTACCCCAGGCAAGTGCTAGAAGGCGTGAAGTACTTCCACAACAAGGGCATCGTGCATCGAGACCTGAAGCCGGAGAACATCCTGCTGGATGACCAGCTCAACGTGAAGATCACCGACTTCGGCTTCGCAAAAGTCCTGGCTCCGGGGGAGAAGCTATTTGGTGAGTTAATAGTCAGGCTATTGGTACTCAATCAATCAATCAGCGTATGAAGTGCAATGCTGGACTTAGGCCTCCCTAAGGGTACACCACAAAACATGATCACTCGTAGCCCTTAGCCAGCCACTACCAGCGACCTTCAGGTCATCGGTCTACTTAGCAGGGGGCGTCCTACACTACGTTTACTGTGACGCGGGTGCCATTCGAGAACCACTTTGCTTTAGCGGTCGTCGTTTCTACAACAGACTTGGCTGGCTAGTAGTACTATATAATTACGGTAGCGATCTCCGTGGCAGAGATCACGGATCCCCATTTGTCCCGATCCTGACAGACCACTTTCGCTTCATTGTCACTCATACACACTCGGCGGTTATAGGTACTCCTAACGTCACCCTTTTTCGTTTGACCACCTGAACGTTAATCAAGAGGTTTGATTCCCGGTGGAGGCAGAGTTAAGAACTAAGCTTTTCTGGTTTCCATAAATTCCTACATTATTGTTCCTCATGTTCATATTGCTTGTTTTGCAGAACTATGTGGAACTCCAGGGTATCTGGCTCCGGAAACGCTGAAAGCAAACATGTTCGAGGACGCACCTGGATACAGCAGGGAGGTCGATATGTAAGGATATAGATTCTTTCCATTCAGGGTGTACTGAACCTTAAAGATAAAATGTGTCGGACACTTTTACTATAGTTGATGGGGTTATGATTGTATCGATATACGTAATTCGACATAGCTCAGTTGTTTGGGGTTTGACTCGAGGGTAAAGGGTTCAAATTCCACCTGAGCATGTACCAATGGAAATGAGGTTTAATGAATTTCTATGTGTATTTTCGTAATAATAATACATTTACGAAATGCGTTGAATACTACGGCGAGGGAAAACATCGCCAGGAAACCTACCTGTTTCCTATTAGTGCTTGTAAATGGCGACACGGCTTACCACCTGTCACATTGAGTACTGACTATCTGGCCAACACGTGGGTTCGAGGTGGCCATAGAATTACTACCTTCGCAATGGCGGAGAAGGACACCTGAACCTCTGACTACCCCGCAAGGGTTAGTGGTCGTGAACGCGTTTGTCTTTTTTTTGTCTTTGTCTATATTCGTGTTTTTAGAAAATTGTTGACAAGTTTTTAATGGCTAAAGATATTCTATTTACAAATAGTGTCTCAATTGCGTCTTATAAGTGCTAGGAAGAAAGGCAACTAATTAGCATTATATTTACGACCTATTCCCGTTAAGGAAGAGATAACAGGCAAGTTTGAATCTAAGTATTTTGTTGATGTATGTTAACTCTTATTTTCTTGCAGATGGGCGTGTGGTGTCATCATGTTCACACTGTAAGTAAATATACTTATACTTATTAGCTATCTAATAAATGTATTAAAAAAATATATCCTTTTCTTCACACTAGACGCAGTATTACATATACACAAATTGAGAAAATAATTAATTATATAATAATTTACATTTATGGAACCAAGCATGTATGATCTATTTTAGTGCCTGGAATTTCATTAGTTTTAGTTTGACCAAGATGTCCGATCAATTTCTTAGTCACTCAAGTATTGACTACATTGAAACAGGAAACTGTTTTCAAATTCAAAATATAACTTAATTTAAGCAGCATCAAATACTGAGACACCTCACAGATTCAAGTGCTCATTAATATCGCACTAATATAAATATTGTATAATATTCATACAAACATTTACATTCACGTCCTTAAATCCCTTTCGGGGTGAACATAGCTTTGAAAATATATTTTCTAGATCACTTGTTAGCGTATATATTCTGAGTTGCGATGTTATATGGAACATTGGCGACTGTTTGCTAGCCTATGGTGCAGTAGATTCCATTTAGTCGCAGTCGCCTTCTACGACATGCCAGGACGAACGGCAGCTAGTTAGCATTCTTTTTACGTCTCAGCCTAGCACGAGATTCCCAGGATAGCACGTAAATTGTAAATATTGTATAAATGTATATGTTACCGACCAAACCCGATTTTAGGACAAACTAGTTTATAATAATATTTGGACATTATTACACCAATTGAACTATTTTTTGGTAAGTTCATTTAAGACTTGTGTCAAGGGTACTTGTCGACGTATATTTAATAAATGTATACATATTATATATAGATAAATACATATATAGCATATATAATCAACGACCAGACTGGAAAGCAGTAGAAAAGGGTAGTTCTTAACTCTGCCCCAACCGATAAATCGAACTCAGGACTTCATTAGCGTTCAGGTAGTTAACCTATTGCACCATCGACCTCAAAAAATAAACCAGACTACCATGAGAATACCAGAGTAGCACGTGAAAACATTGTATAAATGTAAATAATGTTCAAATATTGTATGCAAGCACTTTTTTAACTTCAGGCTGGTGGGCTGTCCCCCGTTCTGGCACCGCAAGCAGATGGTGATGCTGCGGAACATCATGGAGGGGAAGTACTCCTTCACCAGCCCCGAGTGGGCGGACATCTCAGGTGGGTGACCATGTCCAAGGTCATGAGTGGCTTGTGGTATCAGTACTTATCACTACTTAGTATAAAACAAAGTCGCTTTCTCTGTCCCTATGTCCCTTTGTATGCTTATATCTTTGAAACTACGCAACGGATTTTGATACGGTTTTTTTAATAGATAGAGTGATTCAAGAGGAAGGTTTATATGTATAATAACATCCATTAAATAGTGGAGTAGGCTTTATATTTTATAAATGTGCGAAGCCGGAGCGGGTCGCTAGTATAATAATATAATAAGTGGCGTTCTATGTCTTCATTTACAGGCGTTAACTATAGTCTGTCCATAAAACATGCAGGTCTCGACACGATATTTACATATACATTCATGTTCTCTAATCCCTTTCGGGGTGGACTTGGCATATTGGGGTTGTGATGTTATGTGAAACATTCGTGACAGATTGCTAGCCCATCGCTCAACAGATTCTATCGACATGATGTAGAATGGTAGTTAGCAGCATTCTTTTGCGTTCCAGACCAGCAAGGGACCGATATAAACGCTTACCGTTATAAAATATTTAGTGATCCATCACATCTTTAATAGAAACAAAAACATACGCTTCACGACTTGTGTATACACACTCCCTTTTTTATTATGGCGGGGTAGTCAGAAGCTTGAATGCCCATCTCCGAAATTTCGAAGGCATGTTAGGTATTGGTCATTCGAAGCCCGCGTATCACTAGATAGACAGCACCCAACGTGATGGGTAGTGATCTTTAATAGCTAAGTCATTATTCCCAATTTGCAGAGGAGCCGAAAGACCTGATTCGCAAATTGCTAGTTGTCGACCCGCAGGAGCGTTTGCCCTTAGACGACGCTCTGGCCCATCCCTTCTTCAACACAGTGGTGAGAATTAAGGTTTCATATATACTTCTGGACACATCTATTGGCCCACCTAGCATTTTCAGTTTCGTTTGGTCCTAGCTAAAAATTTTTATTAGGTCGAGTTAAAAGTTTTTATGCAGTTTTTAACCTGGCATATTCACAATGTCATTCAATAGTCTTTTTTTGAATTTCGAACACAGAATTTAAAGAAACAAAAGACAATTTGGAGCCTGTTTGTTGATATCAAACTATCGAAACCTAAACTCTAAGGTGGGCCAATAGATGTGTCCGGAAGTGTATTACTGAAGTAGAATTTATATCTTGTAGTAGGAGATATTCTCAGTCTAAAAGTAGGTAGATATTTCTCTTTATTACACGCAATATTTTTATTTGCTAGCTTTGTAGGTATATTTTATATTATTGCATTATTTACTTTGATTACGGTAGCAGTTACACTAGTTAATTTTTTATCTAAAGGTTTCTATAATTTATTATGAACGTGTATTAAAATGTACATACTAAATAAAATTTCGTAAATAACTATATAAGTACAGCTAAATTAGAAGTGCTCAAAATTATTTCAATTTAATTAACAAAACAGTCAAATGAGCTATGTATGTATGTTACCATACACAAATACATACCCTATAACATATAACGTGACATTTAAATGAATTACAAAATAAATTATAATAGATCTGCCTTATAAAAACATACTATAGTCTATTCACGTTAAGTAAATAGTGACGTCATGTTATTCAGAGGTTCAACTGGCCAATGAGAGGTGAGTAAATGAGAAAACAAGTCACATTGACCAATAACAGACAACCCTTATAAAATCTCATTGGTTAAATCATGGGGATCTGATGACGTCACTATTTTCTTAAAGCGAATGTACTATAGAGACATCTATATAACTTTTCCTATAACATGCACTTCTATATCTGTGTACCCGTCACAGCTCTGGGACCAGGACATGACGCCTCTGAAGAAGTCCCTATCTACCCCAAGCAGACGGAAGTCGAGGATTGAAGAACTTGCCATGGTAAATATTGTTGGTTGTGAATGTTTCAACTGGAAAGGGGGCGTGGTTTTTGTGTACTAATATTGTAACATAATGTCATATAATAACATGTGTGTAATAGTGTGTGCTCATGGGCTAGCAATTTATCACTAATATTCCAAATAACGCAACCCCATCGAATGAATATTCATGCTCTAAAGTGGCCTAGGAGATATTATCGTGTCTCCGAGGTTCTGTCCACCCCGAAAGGAATTAGGGAAATTTATATGAAGTGTGTGATATAATATACATATATAAAGACCATTATCCCGTGTGTTGTATACAGAGAAGTGTTCATTTCCGCAATTGCGTAGTTAGTTATTCCTTGTCTACCTTCCACTATTAAGCAGCTAATAACAGTAATACGCCTACTAACTAAGCACAATAATTAACTATTTGGAACCGCTGAGTATGTATGAGAAGGTGTATGAGTGTCAATAAAGCGAAAGTGTTTTTTCAAGATCGGGACAGGTGGAGATCCGTGATATCTGCCTACCCCTCTACAGAGAATCAGGCGTGATGTGTATATAAGCATGTTAAGTGTGAATAAAATTCGTATTCAATTTATCAAATATGTATCTTTAAGACAATAATAAATGATCAAATGTTAATTTAACTTTATCCATGTTTCTTTGTTAAAATGTAAATTGTTTAAAGATACTCGTATTATAAGTATATTTTAATACTTATGAATAGTATGAAATTATACACACCTTTACGTTCCAAAAGGATAGATAGACAATTAATAACCACCTTGTTAGAACCTCACAAATGGTACCCCTTCACCCATATAAATTCTATTCAGGATAACTGTAAAGCTCACCTTTATTTCTTCATTGTTCCCCGTGTCCCTGTAACGGGCAGTAGTTTATTGTGTTAAGACTAAAAGTACCAAAAATTTTACCTGAGAGATCGCTGTGAAAATGACAAATCTTTGTGTGTCAGAAGATTGTGTAAGTGTATCTGTTATGCCGTGTAACGAGGTGTGTATATGCTAGTAATCAATACTTTTGGTAATTATAACTTGCAGAGTATTATATTTATAGTTCAGTAGTACATACCCGTATGATTTACAACCATAGTTAAGTAGTATATTATGTATCTAATAGTGTCAAGTCTTGTTTTGATATATTATTATATTCCTTTAGTGTCAAGAGTATCTTGATATTGTTGTATCCACATAACTATCTCAACGGTGTTTTACCTACCTAACTATATAAAATATAAACTTTTCGAATTACTACAGGTTTGAGTGACCACGTGTGTGTTAGGAGTGTCTTTTAAAAAATATGTGATTAAGGGAAATAAATGTGTAAATAGGTTAATAAATATAATACGTAACTTAAGTGCTTATTCTTAACATTTAACACAGTTTCTGTTATATATAATTACAATATATTTGATTAACGTAATGTTTTTTATGTATGTATGCATGTTTCTCTGTGCCACGAACATGTATATTGATGCTAATAATATGTGTAATGGTATACAGACTTAATCTCTGTTACATATACGTACTAATATATTGTGCTTCTTTATTGATTAGTGCATGGTAAATTGCTTCAAAATTAATTTTATGTATTTGTCGCTTACAGTTTGTTCCTTTCCAATGTACTATAAAATCCTAGATTTATTAGTTACACGACATAGCATGAACTGGTGAAAAACGCAAAAACTTAAAACCATATTTTTAAAGAGGCTCTAGCAAACCTTTGTTGTTACAACAATCGAGCTATCCTCGGTATTAAATGGTTCTGTCTTTAAGAAATCGAACGTGACGTACATATCCGTAAGTGGTATAGAAAACTGTATCTACTATTTCAGTATGTATATTCCAATTCACGCTAAAACGTAACCTAGGAGATTTTTTCGTTTCCAATGTTCTATCCACGCCGACAGGGATCATCAAAAGACATGTATGTATATATATATATATATATATATATATATCTTCGAATTCATCGACTTTTATCCCAAATAAACCAGCATAACACGTTCTATACAATCCCCCTATTCCAGCAAAACAAGACTATCACCAATAATAATAAAGCGTTTATTGACTTCCACAAAACATACACAATACAAAAACCTCATAACTAGCAAACAAATAAATACTCGTACAATAACTCAAGTACTAATAAACCTCATCCCCCAGCAAATCAAGAGCGGCAGATTCAACGCCCGCGCCAAGCTTCGTCTCGCAATGGTAGCGGTGCGCGCCTGCGTCCGTCTGAAACGCCTGCCCCACACCAGCGCCAGGACAGTGCATCTCATCACCGCTCAGGAAGCTCCGTACACCCTAAGGGCGCTGAGGAAGGTGAGGAACGGGATCTGGGGGGGTAGGAGGGCTTGGTTGTGGTAGGGTCTGTTTGAGTGGAAAAGGGAAAGATAGTGGTTTTTGTTGGACATATGTTTATAATCAGATAGACGCTTTATTGAAAAAAGGTGACGTTAGGAGTAACTATAACCGCCGAGAGTGTATGTATGTCAGGATCGGGACAAATGGGGATCCGTGATCTTTGCCTACCCCTCTATAGGGAATCAGGCGTGATGTGTATGTATGTTTATAATTTGAAATTTCGTTGGAGGTGACTAGAGAGTAAGAGGTGGATTTCATTAGTCAATGAGTTTAGTAATCTGTCACCTCTTTCTATTTTAATACCATTACATCCCCTTTAGTTATGCCAATGATGTCTTAAAGGATAATGTGTGCTTTTCGTTTCACAAAAAAAAAGGCACGAAATAATGTGAGTTGTCTTCGTTTTGGATATTAGTACCTTCATTTCATGTTAATATAACGGAGTCATCCAACATCTAGCTGAAAGTGACTTTAGGGTTCTCATTATAACGGCAACGTTCTTCCTGTCTTGAAAGGTAATAAATAAATATATATGTCCATATTATAACATAAAGTAACCGACATAATGAAAAGAATTAGCACGCTGAAGGTGGGCTGGTCACGTATGCAGAAGGACTGATGGTTTCTGGAGCAAAAAAGTCCAAGAGTGGAGACCGCACCTCAGTAAACGTAGTGTGGGGCGCCCCCCGGCAAGGTGGGAAGACGACCTGTGCAGGTTGGCCGGCATCGAATGGATGCGAAAGGCCACTGACAGGGAGAAGTGGCGTCATTTGGGGGAGGCCTGTGTCCAACAGTGGATTGATACAGGCTGATGATGATATGTCCATAAATCCCAACTTCCCTTCATATAATATAATTCCTGTTCCAGGTAATCGACGGCTGCGCGTTCCGTGTGTACGGCCACTGGGTGAAGAAGGGTGAAGGGCAGAACCGTGCGGCCCTCTTCGAGAACACGGCCAAGACGGAACTGAAGAGCCTGTATGTGAGCAACTTAAGCCGATAGCGGTGAAGGTTTAGTCCAATTGGCGTGTAGATGGCGTGGTAAGTTGTTTGTTGAAAACATGGAACGAGGGTCCTTGTAATAATGTGTTATAGAAAAATTCTAGTTCGAAATTACTTCGGTAATAGTGTGACGTTGTTAGTGGATTAGCAAAAGTGTCCATCTGGTTGCAGTAAAAGTGACTATTGTTGCCTTGAAAACGTTGAAATTTGTCAGTTTTGATATTTCACGAACAACTTAACATTGTTACTGAAGTGATATTTAACTACGATTTTCAAAAAGCACTAGTAAACTTGGGCCTCATGTTTCTAACATAATGATAAGTTATAAGTGAGTCGAGTAATAATAAATACCAACGATTTTAATCTGTATGTGTGATTAGCTAGCCAATACCAGCATAACTTCACACGGCAAATATCACCACCTGTTCTCATTGATATGTCGTAGGAGGCAACTAAGGGATTAGGGTTCATTGGTATCTATTGATCATATATAGACGCGACGCATATATCGCGCCCTTTTCCTTACAGAACTAGGCAAAGATCCCAGACTTTCCTCTAATAAAGGCAAGTAAGGGTAAATGGAGGTTTAAGTAGGGGGAACGGAGGCTTTTATTGATGTGTCAGTACTCTGTCACAGATTATAATAATAATATTTAGACATTATTACACAAATTGAACTAACCCCTTGGTAAGTACATTTAAGACTTGTATTAACTGTATATTTATTATTGTTTGACTTGTATATTTAAGATTGATGTAGTATTATCGATTACGGTATCATGATATCATGAAATGAAAGGTGTGTTGTCAATTCCTCGCTCAAATACAAGAGAAACCACCAAATGGCCATAACTTCTCTATTTATTAAATCAACTTTTGTCTATGGACTAAATTGATGTTTGTTTTCAGAATCAAGACGGCTACTATAAGAAAAGCTATTGCGGTTAGATGAAGGAAAAAAATCTACATATAATCTACATAAAGTTACCTATGATCCTTAAGTCTCCTATTACAATATTCATGCTAAAATGTGACCTAGGAGATATTATCGTGTCTCCGAGTTTCTATCCAGCCCGAAAGAGTTTAAAGGACGTGAATTAATATTATATGCTTATATATTATCTTATATATTAATTCATACTCAAAACTTGTTTGTGTTTTAAATAAGAAAGATTTTTATGTATTCTATCAGTGATTTAGTTTCTTATTCATTTGAGTCTTCTACAAGAATTATCATAGATAAAAGTCATATTTTTGTAATATTATACATAAAATTGTAATATGTATATTGAAACATTTCATAAAAATAGTGTCTACGTATATTACAATGCTCTAACTCATAACCGTGTCTTGAATAATCGAGATAAAAAAAATCGTTTTATTGTACTCATTTAAAAACTTAAATGTATGTGAAAATTATGTATTACCATAACCTTATTATTTCTCAGTTATATTATACTTACCTTTTCGAAATTAAAGCAGTTTATATTTAAAATAAGATATGTTTTAAAACTATATATTATATTAAATATATGTTCATGCTTATAATACAAATATTTCATGATTTTTTAACTTTTGTTTGTTCTGACGATAAATATATTGCTTAAATATTTTTACTACAGTTTCGATTATAACGTTGCTATGTATATTTTAATCTGTAATATGTATATTATAATGTATATTTTAATCTATAACTGTTTGTTCTGATACCTTACGATCTTGTAAACCATGTCGGCTTTTATATAAAAAAAATATTCCACGTGTATGAAAACTTCATACAATTATACCATGTTAAAGAAAATATGTATTGTACTAAATTCCGTTCTGTTGTAAAAAGTAAAAAGGGCTACAAATATAATCATAAATTAATTCTGTTTCTTAATACATTTGTGGTATAAGACAAAAAATATGTGAACTTTGTCTCAAAATTTATTATATTGTAAGACGTTTAAAAAGTCAAGTACTTCTTTTGTTCGAAATTTGACTTCCCATGTTGGAGAATAGTTATAAAAACATATTTTGGTATTTGTAGTCAAAAGTTAGTAAGTTTTATGAAAGCAATACTCAGTTAAACGAAGAGGCTTTATTGAATTAACTGTATTACTTGTTTCGATGACGGAATAAAATAGTCGGTAATAGTCACCACTTTTACATTTCGAGATTGGACAATATCTGTCATTATAGTTTTAAGAGATTCGCGATTTATCCTCATGATTAATAATTAACGGGACTTATCGCGTAAGTTTATATATAATAAAATTACCTTTATTAACCCGACGTTTCGGCTACGTTGCAGTAGCCATGGTCACGGGCAGTCTGCATTTTATTATATATAAACTTACGCGATAAGTCCCGTTAATTATTAATCATGAATATCTGTCATTTTAGGTACCGACTATCTAAAAATGGGTTCGATATGACTAAATGACGAAGGATATGTGAACCTTTGACTACCCCGCAGGGGATAATTGTCGTCTTTATATTACTCATATATTGCGTATAAAATAATCTTGTCAAAAGACAAGTACTATATTTTTATAAAACAGGGTATGATTAAAAGAGCAATATTTATTGAGCGGTACTTACAGGATCTAAATTACTTTAAACGTTAAAAAGCTATAGTTATATTATAGTTCAATAATTACCTTGGTTTATGATTCTAAACTATGTCTGACGAAACGTTGGTATATTATAGACATAGTACTAATTGCCATTCTTGAAGTTTTTACATATGGTTTAAATTGTGTTTGTTTTACGCAATAATGTACGAGGAGATAAAATAATCTCTTTTTCTTTTAATCTCTTGAAAAAGACTTCAATTAAGTTGCACACAAACCCTACAAATTCATAGTTGCACACAAAACAATATTTTGCTTGGTACATCTATCCAATACATTTCAAAATATTAGTATATGCTAAGATAGACAGAATTTATTTTTCTATATAAGAAATTAATACAACAAAGTTTTGGAATGTAATCTACTAACTGTAGTTAGTGGTCACAATTTAATATTCACATAATTAAATTGAAACAGTTGAGTATTGAATTTAGAAATAATACTATAACAATTCATGTTTATGTATTAGTAAACAATATTTTATAATACATTTAAAATGCCTTTTAGACAGTGTTTGTTGGTAAGAATTGTTTGCCCATGTGGTGTGATTTGTAGTTGTAAGCGAAGATTCTTCGATAGATAGGTTTTGTTCACTAAGTAGTTATCACTTTGATTTGTTTTCGTAAGATTTCCTCAGAATGCTTGTTTGATTAAAGTACATTGTTATTTCCCGCTTTTACAACAATAATGTAGAACTGTATTGTAGTGTAGACTTTATTTACGACTAGTTGTAAAACCTTTACGATTGTTGAATAAAAATTATTCCGTGTAATATTTTTTCTTTTATTCTTTCACCTTCTCTGTTTTTGCGGTCATGATAAAGAGCAGCACTCGCCGCCTTTTACAATGCAAAAAGAGTGCTGTTACAATGCAAGTGAAAGTAGGTCTTGATTTGAGCAAAATGATCTCATCAGAGATGGCTCTCGGTGCGTTCGGTCGCCAAACGCCGCCGCCTCTTGGCTCACGGAGTGAACTAGTTACGCGAGGAAAAGTTTTAGATAAACAAAGTGGCGGGCCATGTGCCGCGGCGCCTCCCCGCGCGCACATCGATCGCGCACGCTGTGCCGCCGAGAGAGGCAGCCCATTGGCGGGTCGCGGGGGTCACGTGACGCCGCGGCCGCTCCCCATTGGCCGGCGCGGCGGTCGGCCACGTGAGCGTCGGGCAAGGCGCGTGGCGGCGGCAGTCGCGGCGTGACACCGGTCGCGTGCATTCGCGCCGGCCCCTCGCCGCCCGCGACATGGGCCTCGACACTCTGCTGGAGGCGGCGCGCTTCATCGAGCTGCAGGAGCGCCGCCTTCTCGCTGGTAAGTGTTGCTGATTAAGTGTGGCAGCGCTGTGCGGGAGCGGCGGTGGCGCGGCGCTCTTGACCTTGGCGTGGCGTGCGCCGCACCCCGCCCCTCGTAAACAAAGGACGCTCCTCCCGGACGCCGCCGACGTGGAGGCAGAGGGCGCTGCGCACCGGTCAGCTGATCGCTGCAGGCGCACGCCCCCCGCCCGCGTGCACTCGGGACGTGGCACTCGGCCCGGCCGCCGCCGCCGCTCTCGCGCACGAGTCAATGACTTCACCAATTGCTATCTCCGTGTGCCCACCGCACGTGTTCTCGATAAGCCTCTACATACCTATTATGTTGTAAAGAACACGCGAATGTTATCGCAATTGTATTATTCGTCGCCATTTTTGTTTGGCGCACGAAACTAGTTGAACGGAATAATGTCGGGAGTGCTCGCACAAACGTATCTCGACAGAGCTCACTGTGTTGATTTGACACGCTCGAAAGCGGCTCTTATCGTGTTTACCAGCGATATGGACGGACGCACCCGCGCCTCTGCTCCGCCCGCATACGAATGGTTATCTAAAGAAAGTTCTTGGCCCCTAAATGAGAAGGGAACCTAAATTATACGGCGCGAGCCGACTCGATTTAGAAATCACTAAGTAACCAATTAGTAACTGTACTCCTAGAAAGGTACAAATTAGCTAAAAACTATCGAAGCATACGCCGTGAGTACGTAGGAAAACTGAGGAGGCTCCGCTGTGCGCGACGGGCCGAGGTCACACCGCCGCTGCATGGTGAAAGGAACTCGACCTCGTCTCATGACTACTGCGTAAAAGCAAAATACGCTTCTGTGACTTATGAATGCCTGGTAGTTTTTAATTTGAACTCGTTTTTTTATTTCTTGTTGTTCGTTGTTTTTGTTTTCTCAAAACTACTATGTACTCTGTGATGTATGTGATGAACATTATACATCTATTTCTTAATCCATGTTTTAAACAACTTTACCTATTTCTTTATTTGAATTTCAAAATCAGAAGAACATCTCTGAAATTTGAATTAACTTGTTTAAGTTTTTCTATTACGAATTTCGTGTGTTTCTTGACCTCAGCATTGCCTTGTGATCCACGAAAACAACTTTCAAAGAGTCGGTGCGCAGTTTGGAGGCAGCCCATGTACGTTGTCACGTACGGCAATTACGTCATCTGTGCCAAATCTGCACTTCGCTGCGTAAACACGTATATAGCGCGAGTTATCGACTGCTGCGTCCGCCTCTAGGTTAATATGGCCGGTGAATCATGGAAAACTCACTCACAATGGCCGCTGACTGACTAATGAATACGACTGCTAAACCTAGTATGACTAGAATAGTTGACTAAGCCTGTCGTTAGGACGACAAGGTAATGTAACAGTAAGAAAGTAATAGTACAATTACTACACACTAAGGCTAAAAGGACCTAGGAGATATCGTGTCTCCAAGCTGCTGTCAAAGGGATAAAAAGATTCGAATGTATATGTAAGAATACTACACAACAGAACTGGCAATGCAAATGTATATGTTGATATAATTTATTTCGATTAGCCTTTGTGTCACACATAAAAAACCCATTAGTCTCAACATATAGGTGGGATCGCTCGCTGCAAATATTAATATAACAAACCTAAGTCGCCATAGCAATGAACAACATCGAGAGCTGTGGTATTTGAGACTGCAATATGATAATGAGTGCCATTCTGTTGTCTCAATGAATCGGCTCCGTTAAAGTAAATAGCAGACAGGTTGTTACATAGTTAGGCTTTAGAAACGGACCTAAAAGTGGGTATTACATTGAACGATGGAAGTGGAAATATGCGTTTGTTAACTTTACTGAATCGGACTGTAAAATGCCTAATTTTCTATTGATTTTGGAGAGAAGAGGGGTTTAAAAGTATCTATCGAGATTTTTTCTGTTTAGAAATTTAAAAAATCGATAGAAACAAGCATTTCTTTTATATTAATGTAGATGTTCCTGTTTTCACTGTACATTATTCTCACGTGAACCGTTAGGATTAAATTAAAGAATTGACATTGGCCAAGTTAACCCAAGGGTTGTTGACATTTCGGTATACATTAGGAAACAGATTACCATGTTTTGAAATCTGCTGGAATAAATGGTGCTCGTGCTCGTAGAATTGCAGATTTGTCAATAAATTCGCGACACTACGCATTATCTCACTCAGCTATGTTTGTATGTATGTAAACTTGACAACGGTTTCGATCGATCAAAACCGTTACGTGTCACAAGTGCTAATGTATTCCATAGTGGTCTAATGAAAGCATTAAACTTAATCTAACGATTCCTAACTTTGTTCAAGATTCTATTGCATTGTGAGGAAAATCGGGACCGCAGGGGGTAGCATTGAATTCGCTAGCGTTGCACGTTGGCTTCTTGAATGTCTTGGCGTTGGGGTGAGAAGTTTATTATTCACTTGTTCCCGAAGGCCCTGATTCGAGGGGGCCACCGCGCGGCCATCGAGTGCAGGAACCGTGTCTTTCCGGTGCGTACGGATATTTGGTTTGTAGCGCTCCGCACAATGGGGGAGGGCCCTTTGTTCGATCGAACCGGTCGCCTTTCGCTCGGTGTAATACTCCAAACATAATTTAACCTTTTTCTAAGCCATTTGCGAACAAAGAAATGGAAACTGCTTTTATCTGATGGTCTTTCGAGACGCAGACGCCGTTATGCAACTGCTAATCTGCTAACTGGCGACCGCTCCGTACTTGTGGGGTTGCGCAACGCATGAATGGATGCACGATGGCCGATGGAGCTCTCGCTTTTATGCTCGCGGCGGCGGCGAGTATCGAGCGTACGTAGGTGTGCGCCGGGCGGTGATAAATAGCGCCGCTGCGGCCGCCGGTGCATCCGCGCCGCCACAAATAAGCGGCTGGTGCATCGGCGGCTATTAGCGCTCGCAGCCGCCGCAGCCAAGGTCAGCGCGGGGAGTGCGCCGCCTGTGTGCGTGCGGTGCAGCGTGGCTCCCGGCGTGCACCCCAAGGTCAGCCGCCGCGCATGCGCCCCAAGCCGCTTCCTGCCAGGCCTCTCGCCTTCGCCGTCCGCCGATTGTGCGGCCTGCTCTCGATCTCGGTGCCTGTACGCGAACACGTGTCAGACTCATCGTAGCTATGCATTAGTAACGGGCGACGCGAACGGTGCCAGATTCCTACGCCCCTGCCGAGTGAGCGACACGCAATGCTATACTCGCACTCGCTTCTATGTTACTCTGTGTTATGTATTATATTTTGTCTCGTGAAGGCTGAAAGAGAGTATGACATCACTGGGCGCAACAGATTCATATTAGGGGATGCATGATGCTGTAGCTCAGAGGCTGGTTGCGCTCGCGGTTGGTCACATAATGTGTCGCAGGTTCAGTGACTCGGCGGCGTCGCCGGTGCCCGCGAGATGGGGCTCCGCGGCGGCCTTGTTGCGAGGCCGGAGGTGCCGATGCAGAGTGCAGCGGGCCGCGGGGCGTCTCGCTCGACCGCGTGCGAACCCCTCCCGCCCCCGCGGCCCCCGGGCGACCTCCTCTCGGCGCGCCTGGTGGACGCGGCCATCCGCCGATTCAGTTCAGTCAGTCAGTCGTCGAGCAAAGTGCGACCGTGACGCACGTCTCGCGCGGTGTCACGTCTTGGAGCCGTACCTCACGTAATTTAGAATCGGATGCGGGAGTCGTTGCGCCTGGCGGCCCTTATCAGCGCGGCCTCGGGCCCTGCGAGGTCGCCTGCCCTTCTCACGTGGCGGCCAGTGATCCACCGGAACCACTTTCTAGAAGGCGCTGCGATGCGCTGATATGGGCGGCCGTGAGCGGAGGGTGGCGACTGTGCGTGCACTTGGCGATGTTTTCGCGTCCCATTGCCACTGCCAGCTGAGTCGGTCACAGCTGTTTTCGTAGCAGACATCTCCACGCGCCCGCGTCTCCGAGCGCCGCCTCCGCTCGCTTCGTTCAAATTAAGAACTAGGCGGTGGTGGCCTTTCTGCTCCATTCGTGGCCACTTCCTAAGGATTCGTTTGTGTTACTGAGTAGGTTCTAGAATAAATCTTGATATTTCGTAGAATTATCCTTATCGCATTGACCGACTGAGCGCGTTTGTTAACGTAATAACTTGGGTGTATTCTGAAAATCAATTACATTTTAGTCCAACGCCTCCCATGATGTTTTAATATTAATACTTTGAAATGCTTTATTTGCTGTATCGTATTACTTTCTCTCTTAATCTTGCTATTGTAAAATTTTATGTAATTTTTATTTCTGTTGGTCTAGAGATTATTAATCTCATAAACATACCGATTACTTTCAAAATCTTAAAAAATTACTTTCATTTATTATTGGATGCCACGTATCCAGAGATATAAATATTTTCTTCTCAGCTCACTATTCCATAGGTGGTCTATTCAACTACCTTCATTCAACTTTTTGATTTTTTATATTTCTATATACTTTTCCTGATTCGTCAGAATTCAGTGTTATTGATCCTAGTATTTATTGAGGAAGTTTTCAGAGTTGCAGCCCAAAACTATTTATCAGTGTCACTAAATCCCGCGAGTCTTTTCGATTCGTCATCTGTTTTGTTTACCCGGATTTCCAACATTGTTAATTCATTTATCTATTGCCTCTAATCATATCAAAATTGTGCTTCTTATTTATGCGTATACTAGGTAGTTCCTCAAAATTCTTATCTTAGCAAGTCATTGTATTTTTTCCATAGAACCCAATGTTATAAAAGTAGAACATGTTGTTATTAAATCCTTGAGCAAAACGTCCGATCGCCTTGGTTCACTAATGCTCATCGCAAAATATCAGTTCAATATCAAATCATTAATAGTGTGAAGTCGGTAGTGGATGACCAAAAGTGTCAAATTTCGCTTTTTTCAGCTAAATTTGACACTATTGCCGATTTCAAGGGTAAAGTATGACACTTTTGGTCATCCACTACCAACTTCACACCATTACTGATCTGATATTGAACTGATATTTTGCAAAAAGCATTAGTAGACTTGGGTCCCTGGACGTAAACGGAGCTATTGATGACGTTAATAAAGACATGCTTGTTACATAATGTTGTTACTTTGTTGTAGGTACCATAGATGCTTACTACGTCCGATTAACGACTTTGTTGTTATAATACAGCTCGTAAATATTTTTATTGATGTTGCTCCTAGGAATTTAGCTTGCAAACCATTTTCCGCACTGGTATAAACTTGATTATGTCCAATTATGCAACAAGAAACAAACACTTATCTGACTCTGCACTATTTATTGTTTTCTTGCGATTTTACTGGTTTAATGTATTTGCATGCTCCATATAATTCTGCTCTGCTGATAAGTGAGATTAATAAAGAGTACAGCGCAGTTAATTAGTAATACACGTTGCATATGAATGTTATTACGTTTATGTGTTTGAGTGGACGAATTAAAATTTCTCTTGCTTGTGTGGGTATGGTGCAATTTTTATTTTTAATGTATATTCGAGCTCTCGTCAGGCCTCCCTTGTACTTTCTGTCTTCAGTGTGTTAAAATGACATCATCCTGCCATATTTCTTTGTTGGTGATCAATCATCGTTCACATACCCTATTACAAATCCAAAGGGATAGCTGGGGATAGTTTTCCATTACACTGTTTAATCTGTGTATATTTTCCACTTTGGTGATGTGCTCTGATGATCTTATAGTTATTGATAGGCTTGTTGTCAATATTTAGCGTACGGCGTTCAATGTTTGCAGAAAGAGCTCCTTTGTTTCATATGCCTTTACAGTGCGCCGTATCGCAACCACCAAGTACATCGCACGCCCATTTATGCACGTGGTCATTAATTGCCTACTTCGTTTCGTTGACGATCAATTTGTTTATTGTATTACATAATGGGTTTTTTACACTCAGCCGATAACGTTATCAGGTTTCGGCGTTCCGAACTCACTTTGCTAGTAGCGCTGCGTGCGTGTGGAAATCCACAATGTCTGCCAATCCAGTCCGCCGCGGTACCAGGGTCGCATAGCTCGGTGGGCGTTGCGCAGTGGCGAGAGGTCCGTGGGAGGGGGGCGCACGTGCCTCGGCGACGCTCCCTCTCCGCACTTGTTGAGCACCACCATCGCCGCTCTCCTTTGAGGCTTCTGTCTGCGGCGCGAGCCGACGTCCGACGTCTCACACGAAAGTCGCGAATCGGCGCAATGACCTCGCGAACGCATCCAAACCAGTTCTCTCGTTTTCGCACAGGTGTCAACGCAATCGGGTAATGTTCCTCTGAGCAGACAATTGAGCATTTGTGTCAATAAACTCGTATTAGAACAGTGATATAATGAAGAGTTTGAGTTAGCGCCGGTGCGTGCCCATCGTAGAATGGGAATACTGATGAACGGGGCAGACGCTTTAGTGGAGACTGGCCGGCGGCGGAAGGGCGACGCCATGGACTCTTCGCGGGAGTACTACGCGGACGCGCTGCACTCGATCTCCATGAACGGCGTCTCCGGCGGGAGGGAGCTCTGCCCGCGGCCGCTCAAGGCCTCCATGCCCTTCGGCAGCGCCAACCGCTACGCCCACCTCATGGCCTCCAGGAACGGCGTCATAGAGCTCACCAGGGCCGGCGCCTCCGTCCTCGTCTCCCCTGCCAACATGTGCAAGGAGAACACCGTCGTGCCCCCTCCCAAGAAGAAGTGGATCAGGGAATACCTTGGTAAGAAAACACATTTCATTTCGTCTATGTTTGACATAAGATACGTCGTTGCTGAATAGTGTTACTTGACAACAGACAGGTCTATTGTGCTCTTTATACGATCGTATTAGCATAGTATGATAGTGTAACGAATTTACGTTATATTGTATAACTTACGGAATACGCAATGTAGCCGAAGATAACATAATCAATACTTCGTGGCGTTCGAAGTATATTCTAAAGTAAAGGTCCCTTCATACTCTTTCCAAAACGACTCAAACCTCTGCCAGTGTTAAGCCCTAGGAGTCTAGTAGCCAGTTAATCCTGTTTCCAATTAATAAAAAAGTAAAACAGCACTCGTGCCTCGGTGCTAATGTAAGCTGGGCGCGCGATCCGTGTTTACCGAACATAGTCAAGGTATATTTAGGGATTGGCGCCCTAGATGAGTAAATACTCAATTTACCTATGCATTTTCGACTGTAAAATCCTTTCAGGTTAGTCAGAGATGGTTTTTGGGTACTCAAAATCCAACTCAATCATTCTTTTTACCTTTATAATAAGTATTAACTATGTAATAAATTTTTTGTATCTAAATTATACGTTTAAAATTTCATCGCTATGCGTGAAGTTATGATGTAAAATTTCATATATATATGTAGCAATTATTAACGTATATATGTTATTTTTGTTATCAACAAAACATGAATTTTCCTTTCTGTGCACTATGTATAACTTTCACTCAAAGTAATATTACTGCGAATACATTAACTTGGCAAATCAAATACTTAACTACATAGCAGTAAGTTACATACAAATTCATACCGGATAACTAACTAGCTAAAAAGCTGTACATATCTTACTATGTACTTGGTTGTCAAATTGGAGACGTTCTTCTCAAGGCGAGTGTACGTAGTGTGAAGAACAGAAGAGCATGTATGAGAAGGTTAATGGATATGAGTGTTGCAAGAGAGATTGGTCAGGATCGTTCCAGGTGGCGATCGATAGTCTCTACCTCTCCCGTTGGGGAAAGAGTTGTGAATATATGTATGTGTTCATCTCTTACTATATACTGCTCAGTATATACTGATACTCGTTAAAACTTAATCGTTGCACGTCACTAAGGCGCGTCTTTCCTGTGACCTACTTTCCTAGGGCAAGATTTTCTTACAACAACATGACAAAGGAAATATAGAAGGTCAGGCTATGATGGTAATGTCTTTTCTTACGATATACATTCACGTCCTTTAATCCCTTTCGGGGTGGACAGAACCTTGCAAATAATGTCTTTGGTTACTGTGTTTTATATTTGAGGTTTTGATGTCATATTATGGTTGACAAACTGTAAGGCTATCGTCCAAAAGATTTTATTGCCGTTTTTCTTACGAACACGAATAGTAGTATGTTATACAATTTTATTGATGATTAATTTTGTATGTTGGTTTGCTGACTACCCCGGCACATATAAAATTGCATACAGAAGTCGAGAAGCGTATGTTATCACTACATAGTATAAAACAAAGTCGCTTTCTTTGTCCCTATGTCCTTTTGTATGCTTAAATCTTTGAAACTACGCAACGGATTTTGATGCGGTTTTTTTTAATAGATAGAGTGATGCAAGAGTAAGGTTTATATGTTTAATAACATCCATTAAATAGTGGAGTAGGCTATTTATTTATACCCGTGCTAAGCCGGAGCGGGTCGCTAGTGTATGATATAATTGTCTTTGATGTATACCTATCTATAGTCAGGCGTGACTGGCATCTGTCACGATGACATAATGTCATAAACCACGTGCTTCTGTGGCCTTACCTTGGAGGCGACCTCGTGTCATTTTGCAAGAGCAGATCGCTGCTTTCATTATTGAGGTGATGGACTAGTAATCACGTGGAATCGTGTGAGTAGGGTTGTTAAAAAAAAGAAAATTTATAAATAATAACAAATATTTTTGAGTGACTATTTTTATAAATTACATTTACGAAATGCGTCGAATACTACGGTGGGGGAAAACATCGTAAGGAAACCTACTTGTTCCCCGAACGGGTAATAGTTAGTGCTTGTAAATGGCAGTATGGCTTACCACCTGTCACATTGAGTACTAACTGGTCAACACGTGGGCTCGAGGTGGCCATAGAATGACTACCTTCGCAATTGCGCGGATGGACACCTGAACCTCTGACTACCCCTTTTTACAAGAACTATCGTTAAAGGGAGGTATCGCGTATATTTTATTAACAAAGTATTACCTTTGTTTTCTATTTGTTAATTGCTTGGATAGAAAGGAAAGGAGATGTATGTAAATGAAACAAAAATAATTTAGGTTGATTCATACATTTAGTACATTTCTTCATTTGACGACCTCCGTGGCGCGATCGGTTAGACTCCTGAACGCTAATCGTGGGGTCCCGGATTCGATTCCCGGTGGTGGCTGAGATAAGAACATCGCTTTTCTACTGCTTTCCAGTCTGATCGTTGATTATATGCTATATATTATGTATTTATCTATATATAATAAGTATACATTTCTTAAATATACGTTGACTAGTACTCTTAACACAAGTCTTAAATGTACTTACCAAGGGGGCTAGTTCAATTGGTGTAATAATGTCCAAATATTATTATTATTCTTAATACTCAAAGAACAGGTCGTAAATTTCCTCATTTCATCTCATTTAAATCTTGAATAACCTTTCGATACCTATAGTATTTCCGGTACAATCATCATACCGGAATCGCATACTTGCTTAATCATTACATACATACATTCACGTCCTTTAATTCCTTTCTGGGTAGACAGTACCTTGGATACACAATTTCTCATTATTCAATTTAGCATTAATATTGGGGTTGCAATTTTATAGAAATTCATTAAACTTCATGTACCAATGGAAATGAAGTTTAATGAATTTTTATGTACATTTTCGTAATAAAAACACATTTACGAAATGCGTTGAATTATACGGTGAGGGAAAACATCGTGAGGAAACCTACCTGTTCGTCGAACAGGTAATAGTTAGTGCTTGTTAATGGCGACATGGCTGACCACCTGTCACATTGAGTACTGACTATCTGGTTTACACGTGGGTTCGAGGTGTCCATAGAATTACTACCTTCGCAATTGCGGAGATGGACACCTGAACCTCTGACTACCCCGCAAGGGTTAATGGTCGTGAATGCGTTCGTTCGTTTATTGGTTGGTTAGTTGCAGACTATAATTCTTTGGTCACTTTAAGCATTAACATTGAATTTGTGATATATGGAACATTGGTGACAAGTTGCTAGCTCATCACCCAAAAAAAATTCAATACAGTACCTTTGTCAAGTTAGATGTTCCATCAACCTCTAGTCCCTTAGTCCTACATGCAAGAACGGCAGCTAGTTAGCATTCTTTTTACGTCCCAGATTAGTAGAATTCATACTATATACATATACCTACACATTCACGTCCTTTAAACCCTTTCGAAGTGGACAGAACCTTGGAAATATAATATGTCCTAGGTCACTTTTTAGCATGAATATTGCCTTTGGGTCATAATGGAACATTGTTGAAAGGTTGCTAGCCCATCGCCCAATATCTATTTACCCCTAGTACCTTAGTCGCCTCCTACGATATGCCGGGAAGAACGGCAGCTAGTTAGCATTCTTTTACTAGTACATATATCTTAAAGATATTCCATTCGGGAAGTAAGTTGCTTCCAAGACTTGCATTCAAGGTCTACTGCATATAAACAAGATAATCTCAGGTATAATAGTGCCAGAATGGCTTAAGCGACAGTTTGGGTAACGAAAGTACAAGTTTTATTTATTAAGTTACTTTCAAAGGTACACATCACGCCTGATTCCCTGTAGGCAGAGATCACGGATCCCCAATTGTCCCGATCCTGACAGACCACTTTCGCTTCATTGACACTTATACATCTTCTCATACACACTCGGCGGTTATAGGTACTTCTAACGTCTATGTAGCATATTATACGCTATTTTCTTATAGTCTGAGATACACATCACCCCTGAATCCCTGTAGAGGGGTAGGCTGAGATCACGGATCCCCATTTGTCCCGATCCCGACAGACCACTTTCGCTTCATTGACACTACATCTTCTCATACACACTGGGCGGTTATAGGTACATAGGTTATAGCCTTTTTCAATATGGCGTCTATCTGACTGTCATAATATGTGTTGTTGAACATTATAGTGCATGTATACCATATCTTGTATGTTCGAAACCTTGTCGCTTACGCCGTTTTGCCACAACCTTAATCATATGTTCTTTCGAAGGTTTCAAAGGACCCGTTTTACGCATGCATATAGCAATACAGGTTTCGGCCGATCAAGTGTTTCCGTTGCCTTTTTGCTTTGTTTCTGTCTCATTTTTTCACAAGTGGAGGAAAAGGGAGGGAGAAATATTTTTTCTTACGTTCAAACACTTAGTAATATCCGTTTTGACATGTGTCATGCGAATCGAGAACCGTCAATTCCGTTGTCATGGCAACCTGTAAACGTTTTAATGCGTAAAAAAACCTTTAAATGTACATACATACACATAACGCCCGTTTCCCTGTAGAGGATAGGAAGATATCACGGTTACCTATGTGTGCCGGTTACTGACATTATCTTTTACGGAGGGGGTACGCCCAATAAGACATTTGACGGTCAGATGCCATATAGATGAAGGAGGATGTTAACCTATAACCGCCGAATTTGTATGAGGTGTACGTTAATGAAGCGAAAGTGGTTTGTTAGGATCGGGAAAGATAGAGCTCTGTAATCTCTGCTTACCCCTCTACAGGGAAACGGCCCTTGTGTTTATGTACGTATGTATGTTAAAAAATATAATTATTCAATTACATAAGTACATTCAATTATAAAAAACTAGATTCTGAGTGGCCAAAGACCATCACAATGCAAAATTAATGTTCGTCTCAACCTCTGCTTACACCGAAAGGGTTTATTTAGCACTTAACATACATACATATGTACCCAGTAATCTAAATTTCTTATACATTATATCACATATACATTATAACATTATATCTTGTTATATTACTGTTGATTGTAATACTGGCAGTGTGAGTAACAATGAGTATGTACTGGTATGAATCTAGAACGATTTTCTAATCACCTCTCCTGCACGTGTTCGGCTATTTATACGATATGAACTATACCTGACGAGTGTGTATGTAGTGTATGGATACTGAAGTAGCGAAAGTGATGTGAGGTAAGATAATCTATTATACATACGGTCAACGCTAAAAGTGCAGTCCTAGTAACTTTTTATAAGGTTGACGTTTATAAGAACAAAATGTATGTATGTATGTTATAAACTTATAAGAGTATACGTCCCTTACGCGATAGGCAGAGACTATAAATAAATTAGTGTTTCATACGATGAAAATATTCGTTCACACTTCATATCCAAAAAATATATCAGCAATCTTACTATATAGCATGAAATAAGTTAGTAAATAAAGGTCATACAGTCTCCGTTTCTACATACTAGGAAAGCATAAACAGTAGGTGGTTTGTATTGGCTATACAAACGAACACTCAAGCGTTTATCGAATAACAAAATGCCACGTTATGTTATGTAATATGAATTAATAATACGAGGATGGATAAAACCGGTTAGTCTAGTACATGCTTAGTGACACCTTTTACTATTATTGTACATACATACTTACATATTATGCGGATGAATGATAGCAATTGACAAAAGGAATATATATGAGTGCAGTGGAAGGGCGGTTACGTAGGGGCCGGCCTAATAAGACATATAACAGTCAGATATATGCTATATTGAAAAAGGGTGACGTTAGGAGTACCTATAACCGCCGAGTGTATATGAGAAGATGTATGAGTGTCAATGAAGTGGTTTGTCAGGATCGTGATAGATGGGGATCCGTAATCTCTACCTACAGCCCTACAGGGAAGCAGGCGTGATATGTATGTATGTATGTAACTATTACCTGTTCAGGGAACAGGTAGATTTCCTCACGATGTTTTCCCTCACCGTAGTATTAGACGCATTTCGTAAAATGTAATTTATTTATTACTTTTGGAACATTTGACAAATGCTTTTTTTTCATATTTGTTTACATTGCAAAATTTTGGAACGATTTAAATATTCTTTGGTGATGGAATAATTGAATTGTGATTTTGTTGTTTCTTGAGGTAGCATTTCATTTCATGACTACTTAAACTTGAATTCAGAAACTCAGTTTAAGTTGGTTAAACTTATATACATACACATCACGCCCGTTATCCTATAAAGGGGTAGGCAGAGATCTTGGATCGCCATTTATCTCGTACTGACAAACCACTTTCGCTTCCTTGATAACCATACACCTCATATACACTCGGTGGCTATAGATAGCTACTTTTAACGTTACTTTTTCAATATGTCGATTTTTTTGGTAGTTTTGTATATTATAGTTTTAAGAGATTCGCGATTTATATTCATGATTAATAACTAACGGGACTTATCGCGTAAGTTTTTATATAATAAAGGTAGGTTAGTTATTAATCATGAGTTTTGAATATCTTATATATTTTTAATTCGCACTTCTGGCTTTTTAATGGATGTTATTATACATATAAACCTTCCTCTTGGATCACTTTATCTATTAAAAATATCCACATAAAAGTCCGTTGCGTAGTTTCAAAGATTTAAGCATACAAAGGGACATAGGGACAGAGGAAGCGACTTTGTTTTATACTATGTAGTGATATGACTTATCGCGTTCCTTAGCTTCTTATCTAGACGATGGGCTAGCAACTTCTCATCATTTATGACATGTCAAATGCTATCTGCAAAGGCATATCAATCACTAGGAGGTATTGTGTAAGCAAATGAATGTATGCCTATTTTGTAGATTACATAAGATGCATGTATATATACATGCATCACTACATAGTATAAAACAAAGTCGCTTTCTCTGTCCCTATGTCTCTTTGTATGCTTAAATCTTTGAAACTACGCAACGGATTTTGATGCGGTTTTTTTAATAGATCGAGTGATACAACAGGAAGGTTTATATGTATAATAACATCCATTAAATAGTGGAGTAGGCTATATATTTTTTATACCCGTGCGAAGCCGGAGCGGTTCGCTAGTATACATATATATTCACGTCCGACAATCCTTTGGGATGGACAGAACCTCGGAGATATAATATTTCTTAGGACAATTTTAAGCATGAATATTAGGGTTGTGATGTTATATGGAACATTGGTGACTGGTTGCTAGCCCATTGCCGTGTTGATTACATTTAATCGTATTTCCTAAGTCGCTTCATTCCGGGAAGGACGACAGATATTTAGCATTCTTTTTACGTCCCAGACTAGCATGTACCTATATGAATTTGTGAAATTATTTACGATATTTAAGACAGTGACTATCGCTTTCACGACCATTTACCCTTGCGGGGTAGTCAGAAGTTCGGATTGTAGTAATTTTAAGGCCACTTCGTACTCGATAGTTACAATAACATCGTATTTGTAATTTCGTAACCGATAACACTTATCACTTCCTCCAGCCACCACGTTTCACTATAATCACTATTACGTCTAGTGTTAGAGCCGGCAATCTCACGTTATCTCTCGAAATACAACAAAATAGCTTATTTTGTATTGCTATCGTATATTCTAGAACTAGCGGTGACCTTTCATAATTATATCAATAGACTACCTCAGTGGTTATGAGAGCCTGGTACGTTACGCAACCGACTCCCTTGTTGCTTTGCGTAACAAAGATCAGTTTTTCTAGGAAACCCAAGTCTATTTCAAGTACGCTTGTCTGATTTCAATTATTGTCATTTAAAATAAGTTTAAGTAACTGAGGTTTTCTTTTTAATATGACAATGACATGATGACAACCAGTTATAGAATAGATCCAAAATATCTGACGATTCCTATTTATGGAGACGAAAGTGATATGTATATACATACATACACATTACGCCTGATTCCCTGTAGAGGGATAGGCAGAGATCGCGGATCCCCATTTGTCCCGATCCTGACAGACCACTTTCGCTTCATTGACATTCATAGATCTTCTCATAAACTATCGGTGGTTATAGGTATTCCTAACATATGTATATATATATATTTCTTCTAAAGAAGTTACTCTATGTCTATATGTATACATAATTTAAAAAAAATCGACGACGTAGCTCAGTTTTTTGGGGCTTGACGCTGTATCAGTGGGTACAGAGTCCAAATCCCGCTTGAGTATATACCAATGAAAATAAATTTCTATGTACATAATCAACATACATTAACGAAATGCATCTAATATCACGGTGAGGGAAAACATCGTGAGGAAACCTACCTGTTCCCCGAACAATAGTTGGTGCTTGTACAAGGCGAAATAGCTTGCCACCTGTCACATTAAGTACTGAGTATCTGGTCAAGACGTGGGTTCGAGGTAGCCATAGAATTACTACCTCCGCGATTGCGCGATTACTACTCCGTATAGTTTATGGTCGTGAAAGCGGTTGTCTGTCTATATATTCTCTTACATAATGTTGATTTTTGATGCTGTGACGTCAGTACATGTGGTTTACATCTAAATTTCTTTAGTTAGGCTAGTATGACTCAGGGATCTGGGTGTATGTATGTTTTTGTGGCTGATTCAATAAAAACTTACACCATATCTATGCTATGATAGCTAAGAATATAGAATGATTTTGATTATAAGTTCAATTATCATAATATACTTATGTTTAATATCAAAATATATGTATGAGACGATGTATGAGTGTCAATGAAGCGAAAGTAGTCTGTCAGGATCAGGACAAATGAGGATCTGTGATCTCTGCCTACCCCTCTATAGGGTATCAGGCGTGATGTGTATGTCTGTAACAAAATATACACTATTTTCGTCTATTACAAATAGTTGATATCTCTCGGTACAAAACTGATGTTCACACAAAAGGTACACGGCGCACATATATTTATGCAAACTAACAAGTCTCCGTTCAATACTAGCTTAGCCTGTTGTAAAAAGGTGACACGTGTACATGAATTCTTGTCCCCTAGTAGCCTCCCTTGCCCCTGGCACACCCCTTTAGCACGTAGTGCCTTTTGCTTGCGAAATATCCATGCCTATTATCGACTTTATTGAACGTACAAAACTAGTACAAAAAGATTCATATAAAATTATAACTAATAAGTGTAGAACGTATGTATAACTAAAAAGTATAGAGTACCCGCCACATACGGTGGCAGTAGCCAAACTTGGAACTAAATTTGACGTTTCCGCAATTGCGTGTTATTTTGTATGAAAGGTAAATTTAGTATTACCAGCGTTGTGTTTTTTGCCCACTCTTTGTAATTTTTATGTTTGTTAAGGGTGATTATAATAAATTGATTTCCGG
This sequence comes from Leucoptera coffeella, assembly GCA_030578115.1. Taxonomy (NCBI): domain Eukaryota; kingdom Metazoa; phylum Arthropoda; class Insecta; order Lepidoptera; family Lyonetiidae; genus Leucoptera; species Leucoptera coffeella. The sequence goes on along the minus strand of JAMBLF010000697.1, from coordinate 150,462 downwards.
AGTTTCTTGTTAGTTCTTCTCCAAGCTAGGGTCTCCGCTAATCTAACCTCGGTAAAAAATATGTAAAGACAATGCTCAGTGCCATGTTTGAAATAGTTTTTTTAATTTATACTTAGATCATAAGATAACTTTCAAAGAGAGCTTGTGATATTTATAATTTTGAATATATTATGGCAGATGAAGGCGTCGCCGCAGTTGCATAATTCACTGTTGCCAGTAAACACGCCAAAACTAGCAATCACTGTGCCATACGGCTCGATACATTATAGGTTTCATTTGTAACGGTCTTTGGTTGCAGAGCTATAAACTCAAATAAAACAAATTAATATATCTAAGTCAAAATATGTTTATTTAAAATAGGCCCTATCACAAGCTCTCTTTGAATGTTATCTTATGATCTAAGTATAACAACAATAAAGATTATTATTTTTATAATTAACAAACATAAAGTTTTTCCTTAACAATAATTATGATCCATATGGATACGTTTAACACCTAACATTTCATAGTCATCACTATCGCTGTTGACGTCGATCCGTATGGCACAGTGAGTGCTAGTTTTGGCGTGTTTACTGGCAACACTGGATTACGCGACTGTGGCGACGCCTCCAACTGCCACCGTATGTGGCGGGTACTCTAGAACGTATAGGAATGTTTTTATTTATTTAATTTGGCTTGTTAATAGGACTTGTACATAAGTCTATGAATTTTCTTTGGAAAGTATAAGTGTTAAATATATTAATTAAAGCTATGCAGATCATTGTTGTGAATTCAAATCAATCTATTCAGACAAGTCTATTAATGTAGTTCTCTGTAGTTCTGTCTACCTGGAAAGGGACTAAAAGACGTGAATATCTATGTTCCTATTATGCGGCTGAATGTTAGTAATTGTATGCAATAAGCTTCTAGAAAGACCTATTGCAGTATTGTTACTCTATTGATTATTTTTCTGTGTGTGTTATTGCAGTTTCAGTTATGTATATGTAGTTTACCGTATACATACATGACAAATCAAGTCTTACGATCTCTTTCGGGGTGGACAGAATTACGCAAATATTAACATAATAATTCGGTCATTTTAAAATACTGAACAGTGGCTGAATAATGAACATCGAAGCCCCATCATCTCTTTGTTACTTTAGCATAAATAAGTATAATTATAGTGTAGACATTAATATGACATATAAGGGAAAGTCATAGCCCATTGTCTATCTATTATAATCCATGATCCCCTGGTCCCTAAATTGATTTTAAATAGTCATTTAACATATTTTTCCACAGCTTTCATCAAAATCTCAATAATTTTATGTTATTGAATAAAACATAGCCCAGTCCATCATAATATGCTTTTCAATATGTGTTTGGGCGATTACAATAAATACATAAACAAAATATGACATTGACACTTCAATATCCAAAGTCAACATTGAATGCATCAATCTCTTTTCTCCTTACGAAATTCAATATAACGTAAACAGAATGCTAACTAGCTAACTTTCTTCATATCACTTTAAATGAAATCTATTTATCGATGGGCTACCTTTAATTAAAGTGCCACATTAATGTTAAAGGTGATATTGTGTTTAGAAAAGGATTAAGCCGCGTTTCAATTGTATTGAATTGTTGAGTCTAGTGGCCGGTGACTGACCGCTATATTTATACTTCATCCGAAGAGGAATAAGAATTTGAATTGCCAATACGTCTAGAGGTAATCCGGGACTTCAGGGTGGTGAACTTTTGACTTTGCAGCGATGGTCGACTTTCAGGTGCTGCCTATTGTCGCTGCCGCTTAACATTTGAATGTGAATGAGTCACAAAAGGCCGTGACGATAACTATTCGAGATTCAGCTTTTTGTAATAGCGGCTTAACAAGCGATAGTTTGGCTACCAAATAGTTTCTGTTCGTAGTATTTTGTTTTGTTTGATAAATATGTCCTTAAGTGTTGTTGTTTTGAAGATAACTAAATCGTTAATAATTATTATCGTATTACTAGATACTCCTTCCTACTTGGTTGTCTACGAGGTTTCGGGTAGGTGTTAACTGATACTTTCATATGTATAATATACGATGACGTGTCATTCTGTTTCCATGCCATTTTAAATCGCGACGGCATTAATAACTCATAGGAAAATTATTAGATCATTGTTACGTAATATGAGGTAAACAATGCCAGTTATAATAACAAGAGAGGAAAACGCTATGATTATAAATAAATACACGCTTGGAGACTATTCGAAGAGATTCCATTTTTTTCTCCGTCTCACAGCTGATTGTAGAAGCGTGCTTACGTCAGTTACACGCGCTTGCTATCACATGGTTCTTACGTCACCCCACTCAGAGCACGCCCAGTGTTGCGTCTCTTTCCCTCTCGCGTACCTGGACATGTATCTGTTTCGTTCCATCGGTCGCGCGCGGCGTGTTCCGTCTGCAGTCGGGGGTAATGGGATTATCGACCGTATCGCTCAGAGCGTAGGTGTTATTGCTCTCTGCTTATAGATTCTGTGTCTCGGCTCCGACAGCTTCTCTTTCTGCCCGGTATCAACCTCCTACAGAGTTATGATCGCCTAGTATTTTACCGCCACAACCTGCAGCGCTTTATTTTCCGTTCGTAATGCTCGTAACCGACTTACGTACGACCTTTATTACGAAAAGACATTTTACATACCGTGGTATAACGTGTGTTTGTCCTATAATAAATTTTTTACGTAATATTAAAAACAATATTATTAAAAAGATTATTACTAGAATTTCTTTAAGACTATGTATGTAGTTGACAATACAGGACAAGAAACAAATTTACTATACCATAATAATGTCGTTTATTGTTTTCTCTTCTTACGGGCATTTACTTCAATAGCAGTATGTAGGTCGGTACTAAAAATAAAAATGCCTATACAAGCAGAACAAATAAGAACATAAAGATAAAGGCAACAATAACATTGCCTTGGCAATTATCTACATAACTGAGGTAGATATTATGGAGTTATTGTGTTGATACTCTTGCGTAATCGATGGATCAGTCAACTATTATTTCTCTAACAATATTGCCAACATTGTTAATGAATTCTATTGTTTTAAGGGCTTCGTTATTGGTATTTTAGATCGAAGTTTCTCGATATTTATTTGGTGTATTCGTATAAATATTACATAGTAGAATTGTAATATAGCTGTTATTATAATATAGTGATTAAAATTGCAGGCGAAATAATAACTTCTGAAAATATCGTTCAAATTAAAAAAAGCAAATAATATTTTCCTAAACCAAACAGTATTGACTTTCCATGAATTCAACGGGAAAGGTATATTTAAAATATTGACATCAGAGTTAAAATTAAAGAAACAACCAAATATTTTCTAGAAGATTTATTCATCACATAACTTTCCGTTAAATTACTCGTATACCACAAAACACGTGCTTAAAATAAAAACTGTCGATGACAGTCGATAAATTTCTTTGTATTCGTCCTTATACACATACATATTATATATGTATGAGTGACGTGTTTATTATGTGGCAACGTAAACAATGTGTTGTGGTCACTTGTTGATCGTGTTATCTTTATGTTGAAGCCTTGACCCACTAAAGCATTGCTACGGGCTATTGTATTGCAAATAAAGTTTAAAAAACAAATGACTAATACCCACGCCATAATTTTTTTCGATACAATCTTTTCAAATGTCATTCCACATTTAAAAATTGGGTATATAATCTAAAATTGAATGTATATCTAGACAGTAGATCCTGATAGGCTATTCGCGTTAAGTATATAGTGACGTCATGATATTCAGAGGTTAAACTGGCCAATGAGACGTGAGTAAAAGAGAAAAAAGTCATATTGACCAATTGCCGACACCCGTTTTCACGTCTCATTGGTTATATCGTAGGGACAACAAGATGTCACTAAATATACTATAGTTTTAAAACGTCATACAGCACTTAATTTGGTTATATAATCGGAAATTGATTGTAGAAATATACAATAGATCCATAGTTTCAACTTAATTCGTTTATGATTAATATTTGTATAATAAAGTACGAGTATTGATTCTGTAACCATATGTTCAAGCACTCAAATTTTAATTGTAAGACAATTTATACTTCCTTTTTATCATAGACAATGTAACACTTGTCACAAAGAACTGTTGCTTACAATGTAATATTGTTTTATTACAATTAAATGTCCCGTGTTCTAAGAAAGTCTCGAATGTAAATATCACAATTATAGCTAATCTTTCTGGCATGGCTTCAAAGGCAATATAATAAACAATAGTAATATAATATACTAGAGACATTTAGAATCTATTAGGCAAAAGGTAATAAAGTTATTATAATCTATAATAAGTACGCAAATATTAGACTACCCTTAAGACAAGTCTTAAATGAACTTACCCAGGGGCGAGTTCAAAAAATGTAAAAAGATTCAAAACATTATCATTAAAACCTAAAACTTATGCTAAAAGTGCCTGAAGAGACCGAATGTAAGTATTACAAATATATCACAGAACCATATTTTCCCTTATTTTATGTAGTTAACACGCACACATTCTAATATCTATGAAGGGAATCTTCTTTTTTCTACTCTGCTTTTATTGTCTCTGTTCTTCCTTCAAAAAACCTCTGTTCCTCTGTGCACAAAAAAACAACCCTTGCGGAGTAGTCAGAGGTTCAGGTGTCCATCTCCGCAATTGCGAAAGTAGTAATTCTATGGACACCTCGAACCCACGTGTTGACCAGATAGTCAGTACTCAATGTGACAGGTGGTCAGTCATGTCGCCAATTACAAGCACTAACTATTACCTGTTGGACGAACTTAGGTTTTCTCACGATGTTTTTCCTCACCGTATGATTCGATGCATTTCGTCAATGTGTTTTATTTAAAATGTACATAGAAATTCATTAAACTTCATTTCCATTGGTACATGCTCGCGGGATTTGCACCCTGTACCCACAGATACAGAGCCAAGCCCCAAACAACTGAGCTACGTCGTATCACTGGAAAGTTATATCATAATATCTCCTAGGTCACTATTTAGAATCAATATTGGGGTTGTCATATGGACCCTTATTGTCCCTTGCTCAATAGATTCAATTTACCCATAGTCCCTTAACACCTCTTACGACATACCAGGAATAACGCCATCTAGTTAGTTCTTCTCAAACACATCTTCTTCTCTCACAATCTTCTTCTTCCACAGAGGAAGAGCCGAAGAGTTCAGTGCCAGTGCGGGTGGTGACAGCAGTGCCCAATGGCGTGGTGTACTCCCCTGCCACAGAGTTACCAGTCCATCACGAGTACGCCGCGCAACACGAACATTCCAGACCCAGGAATAACGGGTATGTTATAGCTTTATGTTTCAGTCTACCCCGCTAGGGTGAAAGGTCGTAATATTTATTTATTAAGGAAACAAAACAGAGATGAACATAGAAAATAAATACATAAAAACAAGGATACATGGGAAAATAAATGCGCTCATTTCCATAAATATGTCTCACAGAGAACATAAAATGATAAAGTGAAAAATCTGGACCGAAATAACAAATGACAAAATTGGGAAATTGACGCAAAGTAGTACAACTTTTTAAGAAAAATATAGTGCTTATATGTTATATTGAGACACTGTCTGAGTAATATTAGTTCTTAATTTTCTTCTGCACGTCGTAAGAGACAAAGACAAACGCGTTCACGATCATTAACAGCGGGTTAGTCAGATGTTCAGGTGTCCATCTCCGCAATTGCGAAGGTAATTCTATGGCCACCTTGAACCCACGTGTTGACCTGATAGGCAGTAGCTTCTAAATGCTTCTAAATTCACCTTTTTAAATATGGCGTCTATCTGACTGTCATATGTTCTTTTGGGCCGGCTCGTACGTAACCGCCCTTCCACTTCACCCACATAAAAAACCTCTGAATAGTACAAAGTATACTTACTGACGTATGTATCTAATCTTTATTGAAGAGATCTGTGGGTGAGGTGATAACTATATGTACAGTTTGGCAGTTTACTTTGCTTGTGACGTTGCTATGGTAGCTGGCTGTAAACAAAATCTTCCTTTCACAATGGAAAAAGCTAAGTTGTTCCTGTTTATCTTTTACTTACTTTTAGAGTTTAAAGACTATAGTATATACAGTATAAGAATTGCTGTGATATATTGTTCTATGAGCAACATTATGCAGACCTAACATTATTTTATTTCTATGTTAAATGAATTATGAAAAAACAGTTCTATGTTATTTCTTCTATCTCTATTATTGTTGTACTTAACAAAGTGTATTTATTTATTTTGCGATAGACAAAATCGATATACGTATTTCTCTAAATGTATTTTTGTAGAAAGAGAATATATGGGGCCGTCCCAATAAGACATATGACGGTCAAATAGTCGCTATATTGAAAAAGAGTCACGTTAGGAGTACCTATACCGCCTAGCGTGCATGAGAAGATGTATGAGTGTCAATGAAGCGAAAGTGGTTTGTCAAGATTGGGACAAATGGGGTTCTGTGATCTCTGCCCACCCCTCTACAGAGAATCAGGCGAGATGTGTATGTATGTATGTATTTTTGTTAAAACATATTTTTTCTATAAAGTTGACGAAGACACATCTAGCAGATTTAAAATCTTGACCAAACAAGACATTTCGAAAGTAACTGCGCACAATTTTAAACCATCTTTTTGCGACAAGTAACATTCTTTACACAGTCTATTTAAGTTAGTTACATCATAGCCTTTGTTATCGAACTAAAAATTAAATAGTGTTCACGTTACATAACCGAAAATACTCATAGATCACGCCGTATAGATTATTGTAAAAGCGAATTTTAATACAAATATGTTAAATGTGCTCCCGATTCATAATGAGAACATTACTGGCCATTAATAATTAAATAGATTTATTTATTTTATGTAACCTCCGTGCGAGGGCAGTTGGTTCTATTGATAGGAACAAAAGGAACATTGAAAAACCACAAACGATTATGTCCAACCTCATTTGATGAAACTCATTTGTATTTAGTTCTTAATTAAGAAAAATTGTGGGTTTTGAATTCTTCAAGAGCCTGTAAATATATTATGAAAAGCTACTCTAATCTACTATATAGATTAAGTATCATGTCACTTAGGGTCTCAAAAATCGCACAAACGAGAACACGAACCTTAACACTGTTGCTCAGTCTTCATCTATTTCTGTACTAGTTTGTTTTATTTAATCTTGTCTTTAGGTTAATGGATCTGAGTGTCCAAAAACCACTTCAATACCTTCAGTATGGTGATCTATCAAAGTCTAGTTATTCCGTATACTATGCTTGTGGTACAGTCGGCGCTAAAAGTGCACTCCCAGTAACTTTTTATAAGGTTTTAGTTTATAAGAACAAAAGACAATATTTTACATTTTAAAACTGGCGCCACAGTCGTCTATGGTTCGTCAACAAAGTCAGCAGCTCAGTGAAAGTTGAAAATACAAATAATTATTTTCGGCTGAATTTTTAGTCAATTGTGATGCCGAACTGGCTAAATATGTTTGCTTTGAGATTACATTTGGATCCTCAACTGGAACGAACCGAAGAACAAGGAAGAGGAGAAGAATTGGACTTCGATTTCGTTTTTCTTCGGTTGTAGCGGCGGGCGGCGTTGGTGTAACCATGGCGATGAAATAACAAGAAGTTCAAACACCGTGGCATCAGTGTTTGTATTTCAGCCGACATAACCTTAGTGGCGAATGGCTTAATAAAGATTAAAAAAAAAAAAACTGGCGCCACTATGCATTGTCATGGCCACTATAAGTTCGTGTGCTTTGAAATGAAAAATATTGTCTTTTGTTCTTATAAACGGAAACCTAAAAAAAATTACTGGGACTGCACTTTTAGCGTTGACTGTACATATATCACGCATGAACGGCCGCGTGATATGTGCCTTGAGTGATTAGCCATGATACCAATAAAGAATACTAGTCCATCGAACATATCATACCACGTGTCGAGCATGATTCTGGAAACATACACACACACACAAACACACACACATTACACCTGTCTCTCAAAAGAAAGATATGCAGAAAAGATCGATCTCCATTTGGCTGATACTTAAAAATTACTTTTGTTTCACGACATCAATACACCTTCTCATACACTCGGTTATAGGTACCTACTTCTAAAGTCATGCTTGCCTAGTATATAGCCTATTTAATCGTCATTTGTTTTTTAAAGCGACCTCTACGTCACTGCTACCTAGGGGCCTTAGTCCGCTAAAATGTTTTAGCACAAACACTTCAATATTAGATCAGTAATAGTGTGAAGTTGATAGTAAATGACCAAGTGTCAATATTCACTGTTGATATCGACAAAGTGTCAAAAATCGCTTTTAAAATGGTTACATTTGTCACTTAAAAAAACACTACCAACTTCACAATTACTAATTTGATATTGAACTGTTATTTTGCTAAAAGCTAGTGCTTTAAGGCCTTTGGTTAAAACCATAACTCTCGCGCGCGTGACCCGTACTTATTCAGTGCAATTATTTAGTAATCCCACCTTGACTGACATGGATAAACTTGTAACTGTAGTTGCAATCCGTTCAATATTCAATTGGAAATTTCAATATTTTGTTGGATAGGGACGTTCTGGACTCGATTTATTCAATTGAAATGCATCAAGGATGATATTCTAACCTCGTTACATGTATTAAAGTTAAATTGTGGCTAACTATGTGATAATGCGATTCTTATTACAATCTGCTTAATTTCAATTTCAATGGGAAACTTCTAGAGAAAATACACGATTAGTTAGGACTTGAGGAAAATGATAAAGTACGAAACATACATATTAAAATGTCCCGTATCTAACTAACTAGCTGCCGTTCTTTTCTTTTTTGAGGCCACTAAGAGACTAGGGTATAAGGAATCTATTAGGCGATATGCTAGCAACCCATATGAAATCAATCTAATATTCCATATGTCATGAAAAACATAAATGGTAATAAGTGACCAAGAAGATGTTTTCATGTCTCCAAGGTTCTGTCCACCCTGAAGGGGATTAAAGGACGTGACTATATGTATTAAAATATAGAAAGAAAAAGAAAGAAAGAAAAATAGTTTATTCACTGCATACATTAGGACACAATACAAACATTACAACAATAAAATGGTAACCTTGATGCAGTGAAAAGGTGCTGCCTCAGTATACGATGCAGCTAAGCTGCATCACTGGTCCTCCGGCAGCACAATATGTAATTCTTTGGTTATTTCGTCTAATGGATCAAAACAAGCATTTTGGGTTCTTACAAAAAAAAAATACTTCGAATGCCTTTTACTCTTAGTAGACACTCAAGCCTCTGATTACCCCAAACTGCTTTTAATTCTTGAAGCTTATTCACTAGTTAACATTCTAAATAATAGTCGTATTTAAACCTAGACAGCAATTGTTTCTATTTGGTATTTGTCGATGACACGTTCAAAAGCAATAGAAATATCTAGAAATTATTTCTTTACGTTTTGCAATAGAACTCAATACTGTGAGTCCACTTAGCAACAATATAAGAATACTCAACGCTTTTGTAATCAAACAGTAATGGCGTGCTGTATAGTATAATAGAATAATGACTCAATAATTCTATATTTGAAAATTAAATGGAATATGAAATGTTTTGTGCAAATTTTAACATGATTTTGTTTAGCTTATTATTATTGATTTAAAAATTAACTTAATCTACACCTACACAGTTCTGTGCTCCTAGTCAACTGGACATGTAAAAGGAGACAAAGGGCTAGTGGGAGATTGCTTTGTTACGGTACAATGAACTACATACACTATTTACTTATTCAAAAATTAAGAATTAAATTAATTGATAAATAGAAAGAAATTGTTGATATTAGTAATAACTATGAATTAGCTAAAAAAAATAATACTACTTGAATCAGACATAAAATAAGTTTGCAAGCGTTCTAGAATTTCCTATAGCTTTTAATATTAATGAATAGGCGAAAAATTTCCGAAATTCTACACGTGGTGAGATCGAAATAATCTATAAGGAACGCTTAAACTGATAAATTTAAATGGATTATAGTGTTTCTTTTGCATTCGCTGTTTTACATTATTCGTGAGGCAATAGTCTCGAATTTGAAATTATAAAAGGCTATTTTGGCTGAATATTGGTTATCAAGTTTATAAGTTGTTGTGACAAAAATAGAGAAAGGAATGTTACTGTATGTTAATAGTACAAAAGTAAATGGATAGGAAAATCTTAGTATTTTAAGTAAGACCACAAATTTATTTGACCCTGTGACAATGTAGCTGTTGTCGCTCCGATTTGTATTCGGTTAATAATTTGTATTAATAGTTCCGAAATTAGCCACTGGATCAGATAAGTCAGTCGCACTTTACACTGATTAATCTCTAAAGTATTCAGCAAATTTATGTTACCCTAGTACCTAAAAACCTAAAATGACTGTATTATTACTCATCATCATATATCATTTATTCATATTCATGTATTCATTGCCCAGTAATAACGTAATTCCTTTCTTCTTTCCCAGAAACACCCAGATTCCATCACCACCCTCAGTGGGCAGTAGTGGAAGTAGCGGTAGTAGCACTGGGAGTAATGGTAGTACCCCCAGAGCTGGTACCAGAGAGGTCCATAACAAACTGGAGAAGAACAGAAGGGCTCATCTGAAAGAGTGTTTCGAGTTACTCAAGAGACAACTGCCGTCCACGCCTGATGACAAGAAGACTTCCAACCTAGCCATATTGGGTTCAGCCATCCGGTATATTCAAGTGAGTTATTCTATTCTTATAATTTGGTACAAATTTACTCACAAAATAAAACTACTTTGGCAGTTACAGATTCAGTTTTAAATTTGGTATTTTTTGATTGTTTCTAAGGTCAGATTGTAAGAAACAAATAAGTGACAGGATAGCTCTTTTAAAAGTTCTTTAAGAATACCTGACGTAAACTTTATCGTAAATGTCTTGTACATTTTTCTTACAATCTTCATAGCTTTTACCACGACTAGGGTTATATAAAGAATAGAAACTACGTCATTCTCTTTTCACACTTTGTATCTGTTATGTTCTATCGTTTCCTATCTTTTTCTTATCGCAGATTAATGCGAAGATGCTGTGCTAGCTTATGTTATGTTTCTCGGTAGAATGACGTCATTGAAAATAAGTAGAATTAGGTATTGTTTTTAAGAAATGTTTTTCTCCTAACAAAGGATTCTGTAGCTTATTTTGTAAGGCTTATGTTGCAATTTGTTTCGGCCTTGGTTTTGAGTTCATTCGCGGTCGTTTTATTGAAATTTTTCAATGTTTACATTTACAATGTAAAAAATATTAAGCGAAGATGGCGGCGGCGAACTAAATTTCGTTGCTGATCACCTCATTCTTTATGGTGTCCTGGTAGCTTATCCATTCTCCTTGTTAGGTTTTAATCGGATTTCTTGCTATCTTAAAACTCCTTGCTAATTCTACCACCGAAACTGAATGCTATTTTACTTAAATAAGAAGAGGGCCTAACAGTCAATATGATTTATAGTAGGGCTAATCATAACTCCGATAAATATAGTAATGAATGTCTTAAGTATCCCGAAAAGTATTGAAAGAATTATACTATATGAAAAGCCAAAAAAATGATTCCTAATATTCATGGCACAAACTATTTTATGAAATGCAAACTGCTGAGTCAGTTAGGCGACAAAAAGACCAATATAAAAACCTCTCAATAAACCCGTATATTTTAAGATCGCTCAGCATTCAATCCCCACTAAATTTAGTGTCCCAAATCAATTAAATTTAATGGTAGTTGGAAACGTATATCTTTGCCAAAACGCCGAAGACGAAATCGGTAAGAGCCATACGTTTATTTGCACATCTGTTTCACGTGAATAGACGTTATTTAGGTGCCTGTATGCCACATACATACAAACATATTCACACCTCTGCATCCCCAAGGGATAGAAAGAAACTTGTGTCACATACGTAAATAGTACAATCTTAAATTAGTTTCAACATAGGTTGCCTCTTCTGGCGTAGAAATATAGACATACAGTATTGCAATTAAAACTAACAAAATACTCAAAAATATGGCTTTATTTCAGACGTTTTGAATAATATAAGTATTAAGTATATATTATTATTTCTCATTACTTTGCTAACATATTCTTACAATAATAATGTTTTATTCAATTACTTATGACTGTCAATCGCCACCTGGAACGGGTGACAAATCTCTAGCTTCACTCACACCCATTACCCTTCTCATACATGCTCTTCTGTTCTTCACGCTACGTACACCCGCCTTAAGAATGTTTCCAATTTGATCTGTATATGTTCTACGCGGCCTACCCCGTAACTGTACCTTCCACTTTAGCTTCATTTCCTTTCGTAATTTGACACATAACATACATATAATTATGTATATACTTTTATCCAACCTGAAAACTATTCGATTTTCCGAGATTTATCATTACTTTGGTCAACTTTAGCTTAACAATAGAAAATTCGCTTACTGGACGGCCGAAGCTGGCTTTTCATCTAATATTTTTAAATTTACATCATTCATCGTGCTAGTCTGAGATCCGGGACGTAATAAGAATTTTAACTAACTGCCGTTCTTCCCGGCGTGTCATAAAAGGCGATTAAGGGACATTAGTCAATGTAATCTATTGGACGATGGGCTAGCAACTTGTTACCATTGTTCCATATGTCATTACAACCCCAGTATTCATGCTTAAAAGTGATCACACTTATATTTTGACATATATTTTCATGTTTCGAAGGTTCTGTCCACCCAAAAGGGATTAAAGGACGTGAATATATACGTAGATGTTTTTGTCATCGAGTCCCCCAACTAGATGAAGTTGAAACCGTCTGAAGAGGCCTTTTAAATGTCATCCCTTCACCCTTCAAGGTTCTCGTTTATTCAAAATGCATGTTGTATGGCTATGTATAGGAAAGGGATGTGACAAAGGCTTTAGATAGATAATTAGTAAAGGTTTTTAAGATTATACTTAATTACTTGTACTATACATACATAAACATAAGCTTCACGACTTGTACACACTCACTTTTTTATTGTGGCGGGGTAGTCAGAGGCTTGAATGCCCATTTCCGAAATTTCGAAGGCATGTTAGGTATGGGTCATTCGAAGCCCGCATATCACTAGATAGACAACACCCAACGTGATAGGTAGTGAAACGTATCGCTTTATATAGGCACTGACTATTACCTATCCTGCGGGATAGGCAGGTTTCCTCACGATGTTTTCCCTCACCGTTAAAGTTAGTACTATAATCGGGACAAATAGAGTTCCGTGATTTCCGCCTACCCTGTAGGGAAACTGGTTTGATGTGTATGTATGAAAGGTTTCTCTCTGGTTAAAATTGGTTTTCAGTTGTCTAAAGTTTTCTTGTACCTACGTCGAAAGGGTTGGTAGTAGTAATGTGCATGTCATGTAAAAAATGTGTATGAATTGGTTATTAGGAGTGTGTGTCATGTATTTCGTAGTAGGTATAGTAGTTTGTTAAATAAGACAGAAAGTATAAATTTATTTGCTATCGTAAAAATGGTACATTCGTAAAGCTTAAAAAAAGTAGGTATCTTATGAAATAAAGTAACTTTATCGTTCATTGACCTCTTAAATTCGAGCTAATCTACCTTTTTGTTTATCAGAATACATTTTTGCACATTTTCACAAGAAATGTGATATCCGAATCTTTGAAGATCCAATTTCTATGTATCCGAGTCATTTAGATGTAATTTGTCGGATCCTCTAATTATTAATTTTTATATATTGTTACATTTTACAATTGACTTCTACTCATTTATTTTTCCCTGGTACAATTACTGTGCAAACGGGGTTTCGATTACCATTCTTTTGGAGTGATCTATTTTGCTTCTTTATCTATTATAATTGATACAGGTTTAGATCCTTATTGGTTATGTCATCCTAGTAATTCAAATTAAAGTGCTTCTTGTTTCCGAATCGAGTCATTTCGAATGGCATGTCGTTTTTCAAATACATTTCTAATCTAAATATTCTACTGGTTTTGTTGTTGGAAACAGTAAACTTGTTTTCAACATTGACCTCCAAATGTTTTCTTAACATCGGCATGTCAAACACGTTATCTTTATTAATACATTATGTTAAATGATGGTTTATAATAATGTTATTGTTTCTTTTATATTTGAAAGAAAATAATCATTTTCCCTACAGAAAACTATAGAGAGATCACGGATACCTATATTTCTTAACCGTAATAATCACTTTCGCTTTTTTGATATCCATAAGTACCTTAAACTTCCCTTTTACACCATAACTACTACCTATTTGATAGTAATTTTGGTTTAGTTAGGTCTACAACTAGTAAATTAATAGTCTTTTTCAAATTAATATCAAAATTCATTCTACTAGGGATAAATAAATAAAGGAATGATATTGCTAGTTGGTTATTACGTAAACAGCTTACGATACCATTCGATAATCGTGTAGAAAGAGACGCACTCATGCAAACGTATCGCCGTCTCTCTCACCTTATTTGTGTTTCATTGTACTGACACGTGCTAGTCACTCACATTGCTTGTTAGTCTCTAAGCGTAGGAGGTAAAGTTCAAATTGCCTTGACGAGTGTTCTTCTGGAACTATCGTGTCGATCGCCCGCTTGTTATGAGCGCCTAGTACTCGCCGGTCGAGTTTTTTGGCATAACGTCACTTGGCACCGCGATAATTTTTTTTAATTGCATCGGTTGTTTGTGCGGCTATTGTGCGTTCGTTCATAACGGTATAGCAACCAGTTACCGTTGAGCTCTCAAACCTTTTTCTGTGTTCGTATTGTGGGACCAGCTTACAATGGGAATGTTGGGTTTTTAGGTGAGCTTATACCGATATAGAAGAAACCGGTTTTTCTTGGTCTCCTTCACGCTTACTAATCAGGGAAACAAGCGGGTCAAATTATATTTGAAGTATGTGCTCCTTTATTAATTAAGTATTAGCGATTTTAATACTTTAATTATGATGAACATTCTTATGTTAATTTGTATACCTATGCATGCAGACAAGTAAATTAAGTAAAGTGCAAAAAGTAATACTTTTTTGACATAGCCTTGGAATTGCGCCACTTAGATCACAGATGTCGTTGCACTCATTGTTGAAACGTAAACTGAAAAAGTATGTCAGTTGACACAGACTGCGCGTGGCCTGCATACTAAAGTCTCCATGCCAAATTAAGAGTGTGTAACGCATTTATTTTATATACCGTGCAATTCTGCGCTGTTATAGGTACTACTAGGACTTTTTATGCTAGTATACGTTGTAAATACTTTTTGTATCATTGGTAACATGTAATATTTTTTTGGGTTTTTTTGCAAAAAAAAATATTTGAGAGGGTCTTTTTATCGATTAGTTTTGAGAATTCGCTTGTACTGTATGTGCCAAGACGTCATGGCTGGAGTTTTCGTAATTCTATTACAAAGCTAGGGTTTCTTTACGTAAGCACGTCCACAATAGGGTAACTCTTTCACGGGGCCACAAAAAACAGGGCGAGAAACAAAAAGAAATTGTGTTGGTTTCGCAAAGTTTCAATGGAAAGTTGAGATGCCGATGTTTTTCATACAATTGTATTGTAAGTCATCTCGAAGATTGAGCAATACAAAGTAACCATTGTTCGGTTATTTCGTTCCATTAACTTCATTTGTTGGTATTTTCCGTATTGTGGTCTTCGGTGTTGTTGTGAGATTGACCAGCGATCTGGTTGTACTAATTAATCGAAGCCGAGGTAGCTCATTAGTTTGGATAAAGCCTTTGAGAAGCGATAGTTATTATAGTTAGAACCTCATCCGAAAGTTACTGAAATATAACCAACTTTTTGTGGATAACACTTATATGAAAAACACCAACGTTTAGCTATGAATATTGGGCGTAAATTTGTGGACATACCCGACTTTTTTTCTTAATTCATTCCCACTAACCAAAAATCAGATTTATTCCATTATTGACCTGGCAATTTAATTGTCTACTTTCTTGACTACATACGCAGAAACTATCGATTGCCTTGTGCTATCTGCCAAATATGTTGCCTCAGAACCCATGAATTTTTTCGTGCAAGCTCATCTGTTCTTCACGCAACTTACCCGTCTTTAGAAAAGCCAATTTTATCTGTATACTAGCGACCCGCTCCGGCTTCGCACGGGAATAAAATATATAGCCTACTCCACTATTTAATGGATGTTATTATACACATAAACCTTCCTGTTGCATCACTCTTATCTATTATAAAAAACCGCATCAAAATCCGTTGCGTAGTTTCAAAGATTTAAGCATACAAAGGGACAAAGAAAGCGACTTTGTTTTATACTATGTAGTGATGTGCTACGCATCCTACCGTGTCTTTTAAGATCTGTCAAAAATAGATGAAGGAACCTCAACACCCATTAACCCTATCTCTTTTGTTCTAGGTACTGAAACGCAAAGAGAGAGAGTGTGAGCACGAGGTGGAGAGGCTGGCCAGAGAGAAGATAGCGGCGCAGCAGAAACTGACAGCTGTCAAGCGAGAGGTTGCCAGCCTCGCATTGCGCTCTAGGAATGGAATTGGTAAGGAACAAATTTTGGTTGAAATATTTGAATATATGTTTAGCCCTTTGGTACTTATTGTAGTACTTCTTGGGTTTTAATCACAGTACCTAACATATATCTCTGTTTTTACTAGTGAATACATTTGCGTATTAGATTTTTCGTAATATATCTTTTTACCGGGCTGGGTTGGTTTTCTTAGATTTAATGGTGTAAGTAATTATTAGCATAATTGTTTTTAGTTTGATAATTTTACGATTGGTGATAGGTTGCCATGTTTATTAGGTTATCAGTATCTAGATTTATATTTCGTAGACTACAGACTATCATAATTCATATAACAAAAATCTAGGGCATACAAACATTGTCTAGTGTTTTTTTCTATAGTGCAGTTTTACTTCAAAATGCAGGCGGTGAATGCCTAACTGATCTAGTCAGAATTAGGCCAAATTTGTTGTTGTTATCTTATCTAAAATCGTCTGGGACAACACAAGAGTTACCGCTGATCAAATGCCTTATCTCTTGCATGTTATACATTTGACCATTATTTTAAATCACTATATAAAAAGTTTATTCTTAATTGAGTACATTTATCTCTAGAAAAGTTTTCGATTATCCATATCCAGATAATGTAAATAATTTTCATGTTTGCGGAATCCACTTTTAAACAGACATGAGACTAATGATATGCATTTCTGTGAAATTGGAAGAATGGGCAGTATTGGGCAGCTTCCACCGAATGTACCCACACACTGTGAAGGTGACGTGAATGAAAATATAATATTTATGTGTTTTACAGATCCTGTAGTGGATGAAAAACGTAGAGATGAGAGGCTCAACGGACAAGTCCTAGGAATACCTTTAAATGTAAGTAATATTATCTTTTTGTTTGTATGCAAAAGTATGGAATATCTGTTTTGAGTATGGATGCTGTACGGTTTGCTGCTTGTGTATCAATGGATGGTTTCTTCTCAATTAATTGATTTATCATAAAACAAACGAAAACAAACAAACGCATTCACGACCATTAACCCTTGCGGGGTAGTCAGAGGTTCAGGTGTCCATCTCCGCAATTGCGAAGGTAGTAATTCTATGGACAACTCGAACCCACGTATTAACCAGATAGTCAGTACTCAATGTGACAGGTGGTCAGCCATGTCGCCATTAACAAGAGCCAATTCGACGTAGCTCAGTTGTTTGGGGCTTGGCTCTGTATCAGTGGGTACAGGGTTCAAATCCCGTTTGAGCATGTACCAATGGAAATGAAGTTTAATGAATTTCTATGTACATTTTCGTAATAAAAACACATTTACGAAATGCGTTGAATTATACGGTGAGGGAAAACATCGTGAGGAAACCTACCTGTTTGTCGAACAGCTAATAGTTAGCGCTTCCTTGATTTATCATCTGGTGAATGTAAGTGAGGAAATCATCTTTTTGGATATGTATTTGTCTTTATGTTAAGTGTTAATGCCACCAGGAGGCGCCAGTATTTTTTATAAATATAATAAAAACACATTTACGAAATGCGTTGAATTATACGGTGAGGGAAAACATCGTGAGGAAACCTACCTGTTTGTCGAACAGGTAATAGTTAGCGCTTCCTTGATTTATCATCTGGTGAATGTAAGTGAGGAAATCAACTTTTTGGATATGTATTTGTCTTTATGTTAAGTGTTAATGCCACCAGGAGGCGCCAGTATTTTTTAGGAAAGTAACAAATATGTACTTAATTAGATTTTCGATCTCCATACATATATAATGTGCTGTAAAAAACCTTTATACAAAGGTGACTAAACCTAGATAGATTTTAGCTATGATTTAAATTTAGTAGATGAGAACGAACATTGATGATAAAATTTTTAGAATGACACAAAATTGGACTTTTTATGGTTATTTTTTCATAAATAGTCCATGTTTGTAAGAGAAAATTCTCTAACTATATATAGCATTCTTAAATTTTGTTGTTTGAAGCAATGACTAAACTTTTTTTGATAATGTCCATGACTATATTAGTTAAATCATTGGTGTTAAATAAAATGGAGTAAAAAGATTTGGTTTTATGCCTTACTTTAAATTACAAAAATCACTAAGACTTAATAATTGATTAAGCACGTGAAATACGTTCATATCATTCAAAATAAACACACAAAGTTAACATCTCCCTCACATTGTGTCGGTATTTAGAAATGAATAGGAACTAGCCGACCAAGCAGTTGAATGATGTCGGACAGTTGAGTAAAATGTTCGCGCGAATTACCAGGCGCGTATAAATGATAAGAGGAGGTTACGTGCTTGGTGTTGAGTCTTTCCAGAGTTATCGATCTCTGATAAGGTACGAAATGCACCCCGCAGCGGGTCAATTTTATTTGGTTTTAGTTGACTGTTTTTATTCTATTCGTATTAGGTCAAATTAGATATGAATTTATGTTATTATAGGATGTTATTGATTTTTTGATTGTTATTGATTCATTGGAAAATTGGTACAGCAAATTTTTTTGGTAACCTGAATACTCAAGATATACGTAGTGTATGTCTTTATTTGCTATATCATAGAAATATTTTTCTAAACTGACGAACAAAACACCATAAAATAGTTGAAAATCATTGCTAATTTTTTTTTTTTGCGATTGTGTGCTGAACAATATTTTGCTGCATTGGTAATTTTAATTACTGATTACTTAAAATATTATTACATTCTTATTAATTATACTATTCTAAACATACTTACTTTTTTCCGTTTCACTAACTCTAATTTTGTTTAACATAATAATTGTTTTTAAAGAAGAATCAGTAAACGAAAATTTACTCAGTATGTAAGTACAGCGTGGCTGTTAAAACTTTTCTGCTTGCCCACTTTTCCAACTATTCTGGAGCAAAAGTGCAAATAATACTAGGAGAGAATAAATGAACAGAGGCGTGTACTTGAAATTGTACACGCGGTCGGGGTATCGATTTTCTCGCTCACGCTGCTCGTGAACTCGTCCGAGTAAAAGAGACACCAACATGGTAAACGTTCACGTTTCGATGACAAGAGTGTTAGAACGCAGATGGGACTGTGAGCAGTAACTAACGGTTGACCTCCTACGATTTATGCAACCCTGATACTTCGGAAGAGTGGATCAGCAGTTCCGCCCTTCGTTGGTTCGGCATCTTGGAAGATGTTGTTAGAAAATAATTCTTTTCAACGGAATTTACTAAGAAACATATTATATACATACAGTTGGTACATGAAAGTAAAACTAAAATGGTAAAAAATTAAATTTAACGAGCGATAATTAAATTAAAAAGATAACGAAGTTTTTTGTTTTATATTAAAAAATGTTTTCTATCACTGGGTAATAGCCAAATGTTTTTTTTTTTTAAGAAATGAAAACAATAAAAGCCTTTAAAAATTAAAATTAAACTCGTAGAAATTCAATCAAATGCATAAACAAAGTAACTATAAAAAAACGCAACGATGCCCCACTGTGCAATTCACAAGGTTAGGTTTTGCACTCCTCCGCGTCTGTTTCCCTGGTACTTATTTAGAGCATGATTCCGACCAGGCGCTCATGAATGTCCACGGCGAATCTGTTTATTGCGTCCCAATTTGGATTAGTAGGGTTACATTAAATGTTTATGACGTCATTTGAATGAAACAACAACTATAATATACCCATATATTAATGTACTACGGTTCTATACATACTGGTTAATACGTAAATAAGGTAAATACATGTATTTTAATTAGTTTTTTTTAATTTTACAGGTAGTACGCACGTCTTACGGTGCAAGGCATAATACCTTGACACTGACTGCGCTGACTACAACAGCTGATCAACCTCCTATATCACAGGTTCGATTCTCAAATTATACATTAGTGTCAGCAGAAACATAAGAACTAAACGAAACTTGTTTATTTTGATGAAACATTGTTTTAAAGTACTCTCAAAGACTCGTAGCGACATCTATGGGTACATGTTCTGTAAATTACTGATTCTGGTTTGCAATTTGTTACAATGCAAAGAATTTTTCACATTATTATAAAAGGAAACGGGACTTATCGCGTATATTTTATAAACAAAGTATTACTTCTATTTCGCGATGCTTTAGCCATGTTGCAATGGTCATGGTCACGGGTCGGTATTTTTGTAAAATGAAAAAATGGCAAATCACAAAAAAAAAAAACTTTTTTGCAAGTTAGCATGTTTTTGGGGATTACGGTATAAAAAAGTATGATATTTATCTAATGCCCAAAAGTATTTTGTGCTCTAAACTATTGTATTTACATATACATACTACTTTTGTATTTTTAACTCCTATATCTTAGCCTCATTTTTGTTCATATAAACTTATGATACGAGTATGTTTGAAGTGGCAGTTATACAATCTCCACTGACCATCCCTTTTGGGGTTGACAGACCTTTAGCAATAACTATCATAAATGACACTAATATACAAGTGTCAGATGGCTAGCCCATCACCCATGATATTTTTTTTAACCAATTCTTTCTTCCAGCATGGACCATCAGAGAATGGAGTGACGAATGGGGGTATCAGTACCTTGGTGCACCCCGCACATCTCCATCTGCCTCTATCACAGGTAAGCTTACACCATATATGTACATAAAGGTAGATAATCCAATTGTTGCTAATCCTACAACTTGTAAAGCACGTAGATCGACCAACTTGTCCAAAGTGCATGCTCTGAATAGCTCTGTGCCCCTGGTACACTTAAAACTATTCGATACATTCATACACATCACGCCTGATTCCCTGTAGAGGGGTAGGCAGAGATAACGGATCCCCATTTGTCCCGATCCTGACAGACCGCTTTCGCTTCATTGACATTCATAGATCTTCTCATACACTCTCGGCGGTTATAGGTACTCCTAACGTCACCTTTATACAATATAGCGTTTATCTGACTGTTATATGTCTTATTAGGCTGGCCCCTTCGTAACCGACCTTCCACTTCAGTCATATATATTCCTTTTGTCAATCTTCTATCATTCATCCGCATAAGTCCAAACCATCGAAGCATGCTCTTTTCAATCTTATGTACATGTACATGTCTTATATATTAGTTGTAAGAATGTACATTTTCATTTTTTGTTGTACCTCTCATGCAATAGTCAACTGACTATATGGTTAAGGGCCCAAATCGACTAATGCCTTTTGCAAATCATAGTTCAATATGTTTTACTTCAGTAACGGTGTGAAGTTTGGTTTAGCAAAAATGACAAGTTTATTCAGTTTAAGGCGATATTTGACACTTTTGCTGTCATATGGTGAAATTTGACACTTGCTAATCCACTACCAACTTCACACTATTACTGATCAGATATTTAACTACGATTGTGCCAAAACGCTTTAGTATACTTCAGTGTCAGTTGTATAAATAAGTTAAATAAACATAATAAAAAACATCTGACTACCCTGCATCATAATCATCAGCCTGTCGAATCCACTGTTGGACATAGGCCTCCCCCAAATGACGCCACTTCTCCCTGTCAGTGGCCGTTCGCATCCATTCGATGCCGGCCAACCTACGCAGGTCGTCTTTCCACCTTGCCGAGGGGCGCCCCACACTACGTTTACTGAGACGCGGTCTCCACTCTTGGACTTTTTTGCTCCAGCGACCATCAGTCCTTCTGCATATGTGACCAGCCCAACTCCACTTCAGCGTGCTAATTCTTTTCATAATACCGGTAACTTTAGTTCTCTGGCGTATCACCTCATATCACCTCATTTCTGATGCGATCTACCAGAGAAACCCCGAGCATCTTTCGCTCCATAGCACGCTGAGCGACCTTGAATTTGTGGGCTAGTCCCGCAGTGAGTGTCCACGTCTCAGATCCGTACGTCATAACGGGGAGCACACACTGTTTGAAAACCTTCGTTTTCAGGCATTGGGGTGAAGAGTACGTGTAATAATAATAATAATAAACGCATTTATTTACAGCAACAAAAACATACACAATACAAATATTTTACAAATCAAACTTACAAACTAGGAGGTATAGCTAGTGCATGTCATTGTCGCAGCAAAAAGGTTCTAACTCAGCTGGGTATGTTACGTTTGGTGGCAAACGCAACGCTGATATTATGTTAGAACCAACAAGAGGGCAAAATTAACAAAAAGAGCTTAATAAACATACATATTAATAAGTGTAAACTATAAATAAATTATTGTGTTACGTATTGTAATAACATATTGAAATTATACAATAATAATGTTTTTTAATGCTTATATTATGTGTACGATACATTTATATACAAATACATACAATCATAATAGCTCTCTATATGTTAATAATAGTCCTTTTCTATATGTTTCAGGTGGTCGTGGGGGGTGCATTACAACTCCTGTCTACCCCTACCGCGTTAAGAGTCTTGCATGCGCCGCAGGTCAATGGTAAGTCGCAACAATAACTTGCTATATCACGCCTTCGATGCCCTGAAGGTTAAACAGACTGATTACTCCCATTTTACGCGTAATAATCTGGGATGAAAAAGAATGTTAACTAGCTGCCGTTCTTCCCGGCATGTCGTAGGAGGCGATCGACGTGATATAAGTACCTTTAACCGTCGAGTGTATATGGGTAGGTGTATGAATGTCAATAAAGCGAAAGTTTGTCAGGATCGAGACAAATGGGGATCCGTGATCTCTGTGTAGACAATTAAACGTATTATGTATATAGGCAATACCATATCTTTTATCCTCTAAAGGGTATGCAGACATGTAATGCACGAATAACTAACAGTGTTTAGATGGAACCCAAGTCCACTAATGTGTTTTAGAGAAATCGTTGTTCAATAACAGTTCAGTAACAGCGTGAAGTAGCAAGTGTCAAATTTAATACAGGAAATCCGATGTGTATAAGATATTTAAGAAGAATAAGAATATTTAAGACACTATTAAACCAATTGAACTAGTCCCTTGGTAAGATCATTTCAGACTTGTGTTAAGGGTACTAGTCAACGTATATTTAACAAATATATAATCATTATACATAGATAAATACATATATAATCAACAACCAGACTAGAAAGCAGAGAATAAGCGTAGTTCTTAATTCTGCCTCCACCGGGAATCGAACCCGGGACCTCACTATTAGATCTTAATCTAACTTCTAAATCACCTTAGTGCTCAACTAATCACGCCACGGAGGTCGTCGTGTTTTTTTTTGTTATATTAAGTCTCCGAGGTTCTGTCCACACCAAAATGACTCGAAGAACATAGTATATTTATATATGTATCTCTATTCCAGGTGACGGCAGGATACCCCGTGAGAACGGCATCACCTCGCCTACCCCCGCCAGCGATAAGGGCGTGATGCTGGGCAACCTGACGCCACTCGTGGTCTCCCAACCCTCGCAGCTGCTGCATTCGCACACGCTGGCGCACAAGGTAAATCCACGGGCTCTGAAACTCTGCCTACCCCGAAAGGGATTAGTCGTGAATGTATTTATATAATAATATTTGGACTATAGGACGTGTATGTATGTATGTATGATGTTAATAACTGTGACCTTTTGACCACTAATATATAATAATAATATTTGGACATCATTACACGAATTGAACTAGCCCCTTGGTTAGTACATTTAAGACTTGTGTTAAGGGTACTAGTCAACGTATTTTTAAGAAATGTATAAACATTATATATAGATAAATACATATATATCATATATAATCAACGACCAAACTGGAAAGCAGTAGAAAAGCGTAGTTCTTAACTCTGCCTCCACCGGGAATGGAACCCGGGACCTCACGATTAGCGTTCAGGTGTCTAACCGTTCGCGCCACGGAGGTCGTCAGATTTATATGTATGTCACGGACTAGTCTAAGGGGTTATAAGATTGCTAACTAGATGGCGTTATTCCTGGTATGTCATAAACGGTGTTAAGGGACTAGGGGTAAATGGAATCTATTGAGCGAGAGGCTCGCAACCTGTCACCAATGTTCCATATATATGACAAGCCCAGTATTGATTCTAAATAGTGACCTAGGACATATTATCATATAACTTTCGAGATCGGTTGTTTGGGATTTGACTCTGTATCAATGGGTACAGGGTTCAAATCCCGCATCAGCATGTATCAATGGAAATGAGTCTAATGAATTTCTGTGTACATTTTCGTAATAAAAATACATTTACGAAATGCATCGAATACTACGGTGAGGGAAGACATCGTGAGGAAACCTACTTGTCCCCGTACAGGTAATAGTGCTTGTAAATGGAGACATGGCTTACCACCTGTCACATTGGGTACTGGCTATCAGGTCAACACGTGGGTTCGAGGTGGCCATAGAATTTACTACCTTCTCAATTGCGGAGATGGAAACTTGAACATCTGACTACCCCGCAAGGGTTAATGGTCGTCTTTTTTGTCTTTAGAGTACCAGGACAGCATGATTTCCAAGAGCTTTATAAATTGTAGTTTCTTTGTTTGCAGATGGTAGAAACCAAAATGGTGAATGGTGGCGTCGCGCCCCTAACCGTAAGCGCCCAGTACCTTTCTGCCACCACGATAGTGAAGCCTGTAGTGGTAGTCAGCGGCGCGGGAACACCGTCCTCTAACTCCGCATGAAACTTATTTATTTCCCAGATATACAGAATCTAATTTGTTAAATAGCGACCTCTTTTGGCGGGTGAGTGAAAGAGGTACTAATTGTACAAGAATGGAGTGTTAGTTCCGATTGACGTTCACAGATGTCGATAGAAATTCGTTTGTCAGTCCAATGCAGTATGATATGTAGTTGAGAGAATTATCTTTAATGACTTAAGTTTGTAAAACTAGTTCAAAATGTCTATAAATTAGATTTTGTATATTTTATCATATCATAAAGTGATGCCAGACTTGTATTTGTGTTTTTGGTTCTGACAAAATGAATGAAAGAAGTTTATTTCAAAAGCTGCAATTAATGAACTAAAGTCGCCTAAAGTATCACCTAATCTTAAATATCTGTGTTCAGTACATGGGGTTTTTCAACCGCTAAAGCAATATTACATTTTAATTAGTTCGAAGTATATACTTAAATAAAGTTGTAATAGTTACGGAAATTAATATTATGTTTAATTTTATTATACAGGTCTGGCAACACTTTTCTCATTTTATTATTAATTTTGCGGTATTTAGAACAATCTGATAAAAACAAATCCATAGGTTTCGAAAATCGACATTTCAAATCAGCTACCAAAAGCGACCATAGTGTATTTTTAAATTATTGTATTTATTTGTAACAAAAACTACAAATGTCACAAAAGAAATATTTATTGGTAACGTGACATGCATTTTGTAATTGTTTTTGAGAGTCGTGTGTTGTCGCTTTAGGGAAAATGAGTCTTGTGTAACATTTAGATTCATTTTGTAGCCTTATGAATCATTCCTCTCAATGTCTTGGCACTAGCCGGTGCCTTAAACTAAGGACTTGTAAAAAGAGTATTTATGCAATATCAATTTAAGGCTTGTGTCCACCCTGTTCCGGCGAGGACGAAAGTACATTATTTTTAAATCCCTTGTACTGTATGTTAAGGAGAAATCTATTGAAGCATTGTCCTTCCCATGTATATTTGAAAGTGATTTGGCAATTCACTGTCAAGTTGACAACTATGTGACAGGTTTGACGGATGAAAGGTTCGTTGTCATTATCCATGTGTCAGTTTTGACGTGTGAAAGTGTAGTGGGGTCCTAATATTTGGAGCTCTTCGTAGATTCTGTGTAATACGAATTGTGGAAGCTTTAACTTTTCTATTCGTACTGTGTTAGCGGTGAATGTTTTTTCGTAGGGACGTTTATAGATAGCTCATGTGAATAAATAAAGTAGTTGATAGTCCAAAAGTGTACTTGCTAATAATAGTGTGAAGTAAATGTTTTAAACTGTGATTCTGAATCGCTTAAGAACTATTTAAACTGTACATAGTGTGCCAGCGTCCATTGAGCTCGTCACTCTTCCATAGTCATTCAGGGAGAGGTCAAGCTTCAGTGGTCGCCATTACCCTTTGTCTTAAACAAAGTAACATATTGGATGTCGTCAATTTTATGTGTTTGGTCGGTACTAGATACTTATATTAAGTGGCTTATTAAATTATAATCTATGTCGTTACACGTAGCTGTCATTCTTATGTGAATACATAATTTATTTTTCTAAACGCTTACATTGTAGTCGATGTTGACCCTTTGAAGGATCTTTAACAACGCCCTCTAGTGTTCTTGATCGGTATCTTTGCGTTGCTACTGCCATCTAGTGAGATTGTGACGCGTCAGTGGTTAATTTATTTTGTAAATGATTCAGAGCTTTGTAATTACATATTCACATGACATGATGATGCGATATATGTAACATTGTATAACTGAGAACTTTCTTTGCTGTTTGGACGTCTTGTTTGCATAATTTATAAGTTTTACGACTGTTTGGAAAGAGAGAGAAATTCATTTTTAGAGCGTACTTCTTTTAAATATCACTCGATAAGGATTGTTGTTGTAAATGAGCTTTTTACTGTAGCATATTGGCCTCTAGAATATCAATTTGTGT
The DNA here is from genome assembly GCA_030578115.1 of Leucoptera coffeella. Lineage (NCBI taxonomy): Eukaryota > Metazoa > Arthropoda > Insecta > Lepidoptera > Lyonetiidae > Leucoptera > Leucoptera coffeella. The sequence continues at coordinate 123,379 of JAMBLF010000697.1, read as the reverse complement.
TAGCATTGTAATTCGGTAAAATATGTTAAATTACGACATCAAAATTACTCAAAAACTATAATTTACCCTGTATCTTAAGATTCCTTTAAAAATCCAATGTTTCAAAATGATAAATAAAAAAACAATCTAAAGAATAATTCATACTGACCAAACGATAGTTTATAATTATAAAAAGTCTATTCAATTTAGTTATTGAAAACTTAATCATGATTTTAAGCATACAGATACCTTTTATAATCAGATATAGAACATCCTTTTATATACACTTAATGTGACTATGCCGTCAAGTAACAAAGATTATAGAGAGTGTAAAGAAACCTTTAAAAATAAGAACTGTAAATTATTTTAACTAAATAACATTGATCTAGTACAAAGTACTAACATTAGGACCCTAGTTTTTGTTAAAACATATTTTTTGTATATTATTTTTTAAAGTACATTTAAAAGTGAAGCTACTAAATAAGTTACTGAAATTATGATTACCATACAAATGTTTTAATTGGTTAGAGAATAAGGTTGGACAGGAACATAATTTAGTCAATTATTAACATAACTTAGTCAGTTATACTAAATAAATAATTGACTAAATTATGCTCTTTATAACAAATAAAGTTGACTATTTCGACGAAATATTTCAAGAGAATATTAAATATTGTTACGTGTTCTGTGATAGAAATACTGAAATATATACATAGAGGGCTAGACAGAGATCACGGATCCCTATTTCTCTTTATCCTGGCAAACTACTTATGCTTCAATGTCATCCATGCATCTCCTTATACATATTCGGTACTATATTTTATTACGTATGTTGGGTACGCCATCTTGAACGATCCTGACAAATCTCTTTGACTCACTGACATCTATTAAGCTTGATCTTCTTTTCTGTTCTTTACGCTACACTTTAAAAATGTCTCCGATTAGATCTGTATATGTTCTATTCGGCCTACTCTGGCCAACTCTACCTTCCACCTTGGTTCTAAGAAATAAAACTTTTTTTTTATTGTTTTCAGTAAGTGATTCTTTTTTTTTACTTTCAATAAGTAATATTTATTTTTAATATTTATTTCATAGGCCATGCCATTTGCAGATTACGGCATCCTAAAATAAGTGATCTTTATATGAAGAAAAAAGGTTTTTTAATGCTACTCGTACACATTTGATTCTAGTATATATAAAATTCAGTTTTACCTACTATTCGGACACGTAACAATGTGACAACATACACACTCCGTGAAACCTGTCACAGGTGAAAGTATTGTTGTTTTAGGACGTTTATTTTAATGCGATGTGAATGCTCATGTACATATTGAGATGTGTAATGTATAAAGTTCTTATGTTAGAAATATACATGAAATTATATAAAATTACTTGTTTTATTACCAAATGTCCTGTAATAAATACATACATATATACCCGACTGTAAAACCTTTCGGGGTAGTCAGAGGTTGAGTGTTTGTCATTAACTAAGCATTGCCACTCCAAACCAAGTTTTTACCTGATAATCAATACCCAAAGTGGCAGGTGGTATACCATATAGCCTTAAACAATGAATGTGAATACTGTATTATTTATTTCGAGAAGTGAGCAGGTTTCTTCACCATGTTTTCCCTCACTGGATATAGATAATCCTGACTATTCGAATTAAATTCTGTTTTGACAAAACTGATTGCTTTTACGACCATTAACCCTGGTATGGTATTCAATTTCCGCAATTGTGGAGCTTTTGTCTACGGCCACCTTGAGTTAACCTGATAGTCTATAGTTATAGAGACACATAATAAGCATCTGACAAGCTCTGACTATTATCTGTTTCGATAGTCTCCCGGCATGTAGTCGGGGCATTTCGGAATGTCTTCTTTATTGCGAAAATGTCCATAGAAAATCAGATAACTTCATTTATATTAGTATATGGTGTAGCCGGGTTTAAACCCACTGATTCAGGGTTAAGCCCTCAATAATTGAGCTACATCAAAATTACTGCAATATACGAATAAATGTTGAAATGAAATGAAATTCTTTTACTCAACACAAGGATCATAAATTCAATAACAACTAAACATTTTCACATAAAAATTGACATTAGAATTAGATAATTTCTAATAAGATTAAAATAAATCTAATTAAACTATTGGCATTATGTAAAGGAAAATTCTGCAGAGAAGAAATGCCAATAATCTCTGCAGACATTATTCAATACAGCTTCAGTTAAATAATCCATCAGAATGTGACTGCAGCCCAACCACCAATCTAACGAATATTCTGATCAACATATTAAGGGGGTCCCAATAAGAACATGCATAGTGAAACTGCAATCACACCAAGATGAAACCTCACATTACATCATCCAGATATTCTGTTACATGTTACGTGTCGTATTATACGTTCTTCTTCTTCTTCAGGTGCCATCTCCCAATAGGAGGTCGACCAACCGTATGGCTTGATTTTACTAGAGGTTTTTAATCATCAAGGCAAGCTGGACTTTATTGACTGCTGCACGAAACAGCGATCTTGAGCTCATATTGAACCACTGCCGAAGGTTTTTTAGCCATGAAGTTTTTCGTCGGCCAGGACTTTGTTTGCCGTTTATTTTGCATTGAATGATTAGTTATTATATGTTATTAGTTATTATACGTTCACGCCCTTAAATCCCTCTAGAGGTAGACATTTTTGTGCATGAATGTATTTCCAGGGTATGCCTCAGGAGCTACAAAGACTAAATGAAGTTTATTGGACTAGCATACTACACACATACACATCACGCCTGATTCCCTGTAGAGGGGTAGGCAGAGATCACGGATCCCCATTTGACCCGATCCTGACAGACCACTTTCGCTTCATTGACATATACATCTTCTCATATACTCTCGGCGGTTATAGGTACACCTAACGTCACCATAACTAGCATACTATCACCAATATTCTATATAACATATATAATATACATATGTATGTCACTAAACTCTACATGTATGTCTGTAAACTCTATAAGGGAAAAGAGGCGTGACTGTTTGATAGCGGGTAAGGTAAACATTTTTATGGCTCTCACTGATCGAAAAACTCATAAAAAGTTTTACGAGTTCAAGTTGAAGTTGATACTAAGTTCAAAAAACTGCTTGATAGGGGTAGACTGAATTAAAGAGTTCAATTGAGTGGAACTGGGTGAAATGCGGGTGTTAAAATAGGACAATCTATGATAATAGAACAATGACCTAAAATAATAGGACACTTACACCAATTGAACTAGCCCCTTAGAAAATCAATTAAGACTTGTGTAAAAGGTACTTATCATCGTATATAAAGGAATATATACTTTTATACATAGATAAATGGATATATAGCATATATAATCAACGACCAGACTGAAAAGCAGAAGAAAAGCGTAATTTTTTACTGCCTCCACTGGGAATCAAAATCTCGATCTTTCGATAACCGTTCAGGTAGTTAATCGATTAAGCCACGGAGGTCAACAATGTATTATCGTAAGGTTCACTAAAGAAACAGTCACAGCCATAACCTTAGTAGGGTAGTCAGAGGTTCGGATTACGGAGGTAGTAATTCTGTGGCCATCTTGTGCCCACATGTTGAGCAAATAGTACTCAATGTGACAGGTGCCGTGTCGACATTTACAAGCATTAACTATTACCTGTTTTGGGAACAGGTAGGTTTCTTCACGATGTTTTCCTTTAGCATACTTAGTTACATCTATACGAGTACATAAGTATATCTATAAGTATATCCTACATACTAGTTGCCGTTCTTCCGGGCATGTCGTAGGAGGCGACTAAGGAACTAGGGGTCAATGGTTCTATTGGGCGATAGGCTAGCAAACTGTCACCAATGTTCCATGTAACACACAACCCCAATATTCTTGTTAAAATTGACCTTGGTGATAGTATCGTCTCCAAGGTTCTGTCAACCCCGAAAGGGATTTAAGGACGTGAATGTATTTGTATGTAAGTATATCTAACTCACGATGTTTTCCCTCACCGTTAGCAAACCTGCCAATCCCTCAGGATAGGTAATAGTAAGGTGCCTATATACGGCGATACGGTTCACTAACTATCACGTTGGGTACTGTCTATCTACTGACCCGCGGGCTTCGAATGACCCATACCTAACATGCCTTCGAAATTTCGGAGATGGGTATTCAAGCCTCTGACTACCCCGCCATAATAAAAAAGGGAGTGTGTATACACAAGTCGTGAAGCGTATGTTTATGTATGTAAGTATGTGAATGGCCTTGCACTAAATCTGTCCTTATATCACTTCCTCACTTCCTTTATTTGCTGACAGATAAAAAGAAAATGGCTGAACTTGACCATTTGACGTCATTTGATGGGTAAACATCCTAGGTATACTGATTAGTTGGTCTAACATACAGATAGTTACTATATAGTTACTATTTACTTATTATATAGTATTATTGTTAGTTTTTTCTTCTTCTTTAATAAGCCATTCACCACTAAGGTTATGTCGGCTCAAGTACAAACACTGATGCCATGGCGTTTGCACTTCTTGTTTTTCCATCGCCATGGTCGAAGTCGAAGCAGCTATTCTTCTCTTCCTTGTTCTTCGGTTCGTTCCAGTTGAGGATCCAAATATAATTCCAAAGCGAACATATTTAGCCAGTTCGGCATCACAATTGACTAAATATTCTGCCGAAAATAATTATTTGTGTTAATGAGAATAGTTATTGTTAGTTTTCCCGTGCTAAACTAGGACGGAAGGAATTAGCGGTATACGGAATCTTTTGCGGTAGGCTAGCAACCTGTCACCATTATTCCATATGACATCGAAATCCCAATATGCATGATGACAAGCGACTAAGAAGATAATGTCCAAGGTTCTGTCCGCTTAGAAAGGGATTATAGCACGTAAATGTATTGTAAGATAGTACAGATACTTACATCAAATTCATTACATGACAAATAACCTACTTGCATCACAAATTTAATACGTAAAGATGTAAAAACACAGTTCATTCAACTAAAATTAAGTATAGCTCTATAGATTAACGTTGAGACTGACTTAATGAATAAACTTGATTCCAATGGTATATTTCTTGTTACATTAATATAGTTAAAACCTTATAATGAGGATACATGATCTCTGCCTACCCTCTATAGGGAATCGGTCCTTAGTCCCTTTATACCCTTCAATGTCAAGTCGAGAAGAACGACAGCTAGTTAGCATTCTATCTACTAGCATATGTGTATAGGAGTTTCCTTAAAGAGTACTAATACTTACTAGGAATAGAAAATAGCATATCTAATTAGTTACTGAAAACAGCCCGTATTTCATTCATATCTCAAACAAGTGCCAAAGATAAGTTTCGTCAAAGAATTCCAGTCAAAAGGAAGTGTTTGTAGCCATGAAAATTCGTTGACTTTTGTCACCCCTATGATATGTCTGTTTGTTTATGTCTTCGCGATTGTGTTGAGTATATAAAGAGACGGTGAAATAATAAGAACCATAATACACACGGTTTTTTTAGGACAACCTTTACTTAACGAATTTAAATTATAAAGACGTGAAAAGATTAAATAAACAAAAATATACTTTAAAATCTACCAATTAACTTTCAATTTAAATTGTAAACGTCTACAAAAATCATTTGATTATTAAAACATAGCTTAAAATCTACAGTTTAAGATTCAGATTGTCTTAGTACATTTTTGATCTCAAAATGAATCCTATCTTATATTACCTGTTACTAGCTATTTTAAACGTAGTCCTAGGTTTACCTGTAGAAGATCGGGTGTTAAACGATTTGGACAACTCCATTGATAATGATGGGTTAATAAAGATATTCCATCTTGGTCCTGAAGTGTATCGAGAACCCAGTGGTTTGAATGGTAAGTACTCATTTTGTTAAGGATACATGCATACATATATTCATGCCCTTACGTCCCCAACGGGAGAGGCAGAGACTATCGATCGCCACCTTGAAAGATTATATTCTTCTGGATTTACGAACTAAAACCTGCATCAGCGGGTACAGGGTTCAAATCCCGTCGAGCATGTACCAATGGGAATAAGTTTAATGAATTTCTATGTACATTTTCGTAATAAAAATACATTTACAAAATGCGTCGAATACTACGGTGAGTGAAAACATCGTGAGGAAACCTACTAGTTACCCAAACAGGAAATAATTAGTGCCTGTAAATAGCGACATGGCTTACCACCCGTCACATTGTGTACGGTTCGAGGTGGCCATAGAAACTACCTTCGCAATTGCAGAGATGTACAACTGAACCTCTAACTACCACAAAAGGGTTAATGGTGAACGCGTTTGTCTAATTGTATATGTATCCAGGCGAAGCAGTGTCCAAATGGGATGAGTCATCATCAGTGAACCCTGAGGAGTTGGGAGACTACGTGGAGGGAGACATCCTGATTCCACCAGAAAAGAGGCTGAGGAACGGTCTCGCTGATGCCTATGCTAGATGGGACAACGGGATCATACCATACGTGATCGATGGACGGTTTAGTGAGTATTCATACACATCACGCCTGATTCCCTGTAGGTAGGCAGAGATCGTGGAACCCCTTTATCCATTGAAACTCATAAATCTCCTCCTACTCACTCGGCAGTTATAGGTACTTCTAACACATACATACATATAATAATGTCCTGTGTTAGTCTGGGACGTTAAAAGAATGTTAACTAGCTGCTGTTCTCCCGGCATGTAGGAGGCAACTAAGTGTCTAGAGGTTAATATAATATATTAGGCTAGCAACCTGTCACCAATGTTCCATTATGGCATCGCAGCCCCTCTTTTTAACAGTACACGATAAAAGTGTAGGATATATTATATCGAATGCGTATATCTTTATGTTTTATGTCTAATAATCCCTTAAGGGATGACTACACAATGTTAGGGCGAAATTGTACCTACGTAACCTTTAACCGACCAGGTAACATAATATGAAATGGAATAACGACAACATTTCTTCCCAAACGCATAAAATTCAGAATTGGTTCTCTTTTACTGCGACAAAAGTATTAAAAAACTATATTCCTTAGTTTGTAAATTTTATTGTAAGCGTGTGTATGTCGTAGTAAAATTATTTTGCAAATGTGTCGTGCACCCTTTACACTAATTGATTAATTGATAAACTCAATATTATTCATTGATGTGTTACCGGCCAAACCCGATTTTAGAACAAACTAGTTTGGCGTAGGCTAAACTAATTCTTCATACACGCGCTGGATTAACTAGTAAGGTTAGGTTAGGTTAGTAGGAAAAACTAGTTTAGCCTAGGCCAAACTAGTTTGTTCTAAAATCGGGTTTGGCCGGTAACAGATGCTTTAAAATTGTAATTTGTATGAGTGTGTAATATCATGTAAAAATTTGATTCCGAGTTCACAAAGACTATCATTTTGCTCAATAGTTAATGAACACTAAACCTCTGACTACCTCTAAGGCCAGCTTCAAGTACACATATCTTTTTCAGATCAACAGCAGCGTGAGTTAATAATGAGGGCCATCGCCGACTACCATCGCCTGACTTGTCTCAGGTTCGTTCCCTACAATGGACAAAAAGACTTCATCGTTATCCAGAGCAAGAATACTGGGTGCTGGTCGAGCGTGGGAAGAATAGGTATGGTTACATACATACATACATACGCACTTATACTTTGACGACCTCCGTGGCGTGGTTAGACACCTGAACGCTAATCGTGAGGTCCTGGGTTCGATTCCCGGTGGAGGCAGAGTTAAGAACTACGCTTTTAATTAACTTACTCCGTAATTGAGCTGATGGATGCGCGATCCTCTGACATATTTATACACATATTATATAGGAGATGTTTTCATGTTTCTGTGGCTATGTGCACCCCGAATTGGATTAAAGGACTTGAATGTATATTATATATTAGGTCATAATACAATAATGACATTAGAACTCTGTTACTAATACAAAATGAAACTTTATCTTACTCTATGCAAAAAAGACTAAACGAGACTAAAAAGAGATCACGGATCCTCATCTGTCTGACAAATCACTTTCTTCATACACCTCATACGCATTCGACATGTAAAACACATACATATACACCTTTTTTCCCGCAGGGGGCAGACAGGAAGTGAACCTGCAGTCGCCAGGGTGCGTGACCAAGAAGGGAACCATAATCCACGAGCTGCTTCACGCCATAGGCTTCTTGCACGAGCAGAGTCGCCACGAGAGAGATGACTTTGTCACCATCAAGTACCAAAACATCAGAGCGGGTAGGTAGACAACCAGCCTATTCTTAATTTATCACTACATAGTATAAAACAAAGTCGCTTTCTTTGTCCCTGTCCCTTTGTATGCTTAAATCTTTGAAACTACGCAACGGATTTTGACGCGGTTATTTTAATAGAGTGATTCAAGAGGAAGGTTTATATGTATAATAACATCCATTAAATAGTGGAGTAGGCTATATATATGTATATTTTATACCCGTGCGAAGCCGGAGCGGGTCACTAGTTTTTATTATATATTCTTACAGGAGATGAGCACTCAAAACTCTTACTACCACGCCACAATAAAAAAGCGAGTGTGTATACACAAATTGTGAAGCGTATGTGTATTCTTCATTTATTTTTTAACCGTGCCATACATATATGATATTATAACAGAAATATATGTATGAGTAGGTTAATGGGTATGAGCGAAGCAAGAGAGATTTGTCGGGACCGTTCCAGGTGGCGATCAGTCTCTGCCTATCCTCTTAGAGACGTAGAGGCGTAAATATGTGAAAATCCCAAACTATCCCGTGCGTTTAAAGTTGAACCATGTTGTTGTAGTGTACATACATACACATCACGCCTGATTCCCTGTAGAGGGGTAGGCAGAGAACACGGATCCCCATTTGTCCCGATCCTGACAGACCACTTTCGCTTCATTGACATTCAAACATCTTCTCATACACTCTCGGCGTTTATAGGTACTCCTAACGTCACCTTGTTGTAGTGTGTATGTATATAATATATACATACACACTATATATATTATATAAAATATTATTTTGATTTCAGGTGCCGAAATAAACTTCAAAAAGGACGAGAACTCAGACGGTTATGGCGTGCCTTATGACTATAACAGCGTGATGCATTATTCCGATAGAGCCTTCTCTAAGAACGGAAACCCTACTATAGAGCCTAAGGTAAGTTATGCATTATATTTGACAACCTCCGTGGCGCGAATGGTTAACCAGATGAACGCTAATTGTGGGGTTTGATTCCCGATGGAGGCAGAGTTCAGAATTACGCTTTTCTCCAGCTTTACAGTCTGGTCGATGTTTATATATGATATTTCGGTATGCGTATCTATCTATGATAAGTATATATTTCTCTAATATTACGTTGACTTAACACAAGTCTTAATTGAACTTAGTAAGGGGCTAGTTCAATTGGTATAATAGTGTCTCAACTATTATTGTTATAACTAGGCTGTCCCTTGCTAGCTGAGACGTAAAAATAATGCTAACTAGCTACAGTTATTAATGGCATGTTGTAGGAGGCGACTAAGGGATTATGGGTAAATGGACAACATTAGACGATAGGCTAGCAACCTGTTACCAATGTTCCATATGATCATGCTAATAAGTGTAGTAGTAATCACAACCCTAATCATGCTAATAAGTGACCTGTGGTATTCTCGTCTCTCCAAGATTTTGTCCACCCCGAAAGTGATAAAGGACGTGTATGTATGTATGTATGATGTTAATAACTATGACCTTTAACCACTAATGTATGTTATAGGTTGGAGGAGTGCGTCTAGGGCAAAGGGAAGGATTGAGCCGCGGTGATGTGAGGAAGATCAACAACATGTATGGATGCAGGAAAGAGTAAGTAGAACAATTAATAGACAAATCTCTCCGCAATCGCGGCAGTAATTCTATGGCCACCTCAAACCCACGTGTTGACAAGATAGTCAGTAGTCGAAGTGACTGGTGGTAAGCCATGTCACTATGTATAAGCACTAACTATTCGGTTCGGGGAACAGGTACCTAAGCTTCCTTACGATGTTTTTTCCTTACGGTAGTATACGGTGTATTTGGCAAATGTACATAGATTACAGTGACAAATTAATCTCGAAAACATATTTGCTAAATTTATATCCCGTTAGAAGTCACTCATGTTCAATTGATACTTAAGGGTAAAAAAACTGTATTGAGTAATGCTTTACAGAAAAAGTTAACCTATGCGTTCAGTAGGTAGTGTAACTACTTTCGATTTATTTAAAGAATTTTTAAAAACAGACTTTATCCTAAGGTATTCATATTCTTGAGAGAATTAAGATTTTTATTCATTTAACATCTTGCTAGCACGTCAGTTGACCCGTGATTTGCATTGCAACATGGCCGAAACGTCGGCAAGCAAACTTAATACTTTGTTTAGAAAATAAACGAGATAAGTCCTGTTTTCTTGACTAAGGCATTTTCTTTCAGAGAACCTGATGGTGGTTGGTTGGGTGCTATCTGGCAAGGATTCTTCGGATCCAAATAGAAACTGAACATGAAAATAGTATAGATCTCTCGGTATAGTAAAAAATGAGTACAAATCGCGAGTGTTTAAAAATACCTAGAATATTTATTATACGATGCTTTTTATAATGGAAATAAGATAGTATTAAGTCTTACTGAACTAAATTAGCACTATACATATGTAATGCTCCTAACATCTGTCTCCCTGCATTGCAGAGGTAGGCAGAGATAAGAAAGCGCATTTCTCTCGGCTTAGCTCTTTGCTTAGGCAAACGACTTTTGCTTGATTAACTTCGATACACCTTCTCGTACCTTAAATGTTGATGGTTATAGTTACATATAATGTTTCTTTTTCAATATATTTATGCTTTTACAATCGTTGAGTCCTACTTAATATAATCATAATGCTTTTTATAATGGTTGTAGTAAGGTAATAGTTAAGTCTCATAAGATATAATAATTTAATTAACTATAAATTCCTTTCTTTGGTTCATCTTGCTGTAAAAGTAAATGTTCTTGTACCTAAGTTATTATGAAGGTCTAAGTTAAATTAAGTAATATAATGTTTTTTTTATTTTTGTCCTTTTTCATAAGATCTGTTAGTCTTAAGATAACCTTGTCAGGTTTTAATGTATGTCTCTTTTGTAATTGTCTAAATAAATTTAATGCAAAATCAAGAGATTTGTTTCTTTTCACTTATGTACATAGCATACACTTCAAAACCTTTTGGGGTATTCAGAGGTAGTATCATATGTTACCCAAGAAAACTAAAATGCTGTTTGCTGTTCATAGAAATGACTCACGGTAAACTGAATCTATTAGGCAATTAGCTAGCCAATATAATAAATAACCAATGTGCCACATGACATCAGAACCCCAATATTTATGCTAAAAAGTAAATTGGATATATTATTTCTCTTTACCAGGTAATACTTAGTGCTTGTAAATAGAGACATGGCTTACCACCTGTCACATTGAGCACTGGCTCTACAAAACATGTTGGTTCGAGGTGACCATAGAATTACTACCTCCGCGATTAATCTGAATGTCTGGCTTGATGATCGTGAACGCGTTTGTCTTGTTTATAAATTAACAAACCAATAAATTTCAATACATCTCTTTAATTATACTATCTACTATCGTTTAATAGGGGAATAGTTTATTGTCAATTGGTGTATATGTTCATGTTATTATTACATGTTGTCATCAAACGTTTCTATTTTGATCTCGTACAGACATTTCAGGAACCTGTATGAGCGTTCACATTGGCAGCTTGATTCTGGAACAATAAACAGATAGTAAGGAGCTGACTTGGTTAAAGATTTAAAAAAAAGGTTCTATAGCCAGCTAGAAAATACATCAAAAAAGGATATTTTTGGTATTTTAGTATACACTATAAACTTAAAGTACGAATAAAAATTACATTACATGGAAAATATCTTTATAGTCATCGCTGTCAGAGGGCGGTACATACACATCACACCTTCCCTACAGTGAAGTAGGCAGAGATCTCGGATAACTTTTTTTCCCGATCCTGGTACACCAATTTGCTCCATTGAGAACAAGTTTTATGTTAACGACATATTTTTATTAAAAATGTTTTTTTTTGACGTCCTTATGTTGAATAAAAAGATTTTCATTTCATTTCATCTACTTCCTCAATATATAAAAATTGAAATGAAAAAATCCTATCTGTCGTTTTTTACAAAATGTTTAAGGGACTGGGTGTAAATGGAATCCATTAGACGATGGGCTAGCCACCTGTCACCAATGGTCCATATAACATTAATATTTTAATATGTCATGTCTCCACGGTTCTGTCCACCCCGAAAGAGACTAACGGACATGCATGTATATGTATGTACAAACCTTGAGTAGCACATTTCTTAGTGACGTCATCATGGTTCATGGCCTTCCCATTTTCAGCCGGGGCGAATACCTCGATGGCCCTTGATACATTGAACTGTTCATTCAAGTCAATCACCCCGGTGTTTTGCAGAGTGCAGCGGATGAAACACTGAAAGATATACATATGTAAACATTTGTGTGCATTTGTCTATCGATAATATAGAATAGAAAAACACACACTAAGATTGAAAAAGGCATGCTTCGATGGTTTGGTACGACACTCCTGCTAGGTGGGTCGAAGATCTAAAGGTAGCTGGAAGTGCTGGATGAGGGCCAAGAGTGACCACCTGGGGAAGCCGATGTCCAATAGTGGACTATAGGCTGGTAGATAGACTTGATTAGGATTCCAATATATTATCTACAACCTAGTCGTTAGTCCGTTTTAAGTTATGTCGGTAAGAATGTGTTTTAGCAAAAGCCCCCTATTACCTTTAAATAGCTATTTAATTAGTATGATAAAAGATCTCTGTATACCTTTGGTGGCCTTAGAGTTTCGTCTGGAAAGGAGCCACTGGAAACCAAAGACTCCAAATATGCTAGAAAAGGGATAAAATACATTAATTTCAATTGTATGTATTTCCAAAGTTAGCTGTCCTTGATTCCCAGGCATATCTCTAGAGTGCGGTACGAATTAAATTTATAATGCGAGCAAAATTTATATACAAACTAATAATATTCACGCCTCTACTTCTCCCACGAAATAGGCAGAGATTATCGATCTCCACCTGAAACAATCCGGACCAATCTCCCTTACTTCACTCACACCCATTAACCTTCTCATACATGCTTATCTGTTCTTCACACTACGTGCACCCGACTTGAGAATAATGTCTACATTATATACCAAACCATATATACCATAGTTGTAATTTATTCAAACCTTATTACACGTAGTTATGGTACACGACCCTAAATATATTGAGTCTCTGAGTCGATCTACTCTAAAAGGCAACTTATTCTAGAGTATACAACCTTCACGTCCCGTGCAAGTCTGGGACGTAAAAAGAATATTAACTAGGTACCATTCTTCCAGGCATGACATTGAAGACAACTAAGTGACTAGAGGTAAATGGAATCAATTGGGCGATCGGCTAACAACCTCCTATCAATGATCCATATAACTTTGCAACCCCAAAATTAGTCTTAAAAAATTATCTAGCGATATTATCTCGTCTATATAGTCTTCGTGGTATAAGTATGTAATATACTTACAAGGCTGGATCATAGAGGTATCGTTACACTCGGCTATGATGATGTCCATTTCCATATCTTGGATTGAACTGGATCCAAACTTTAGGGTCTCTGCCAGCCCCCCTGAGAACTTCACTTGCTTATCTGACAGATTTAGGGAATCACCGTAACATGAAGAATAGAAAAGAAAAGTAAAGAAAAGAAGTGGTATCATTGTATCTTTCTTTCTTTCTAGATTTCGATCTTTCTTTCTTGCTTCACTTGGTAAGGATTTGGTATAAAATATTTTGTTGTGGTTTTTATAGATGGTTTTCTTTTGTTATGTAGCTAGGCAGTGGTTGTCAACATTTTATTACTAACAGTAATATAAGTTTATTACGGTTTATAACATATTATAATATTATTTTTGTACTTACTGTATAATATAATTACTTGCAATAAGGGAAATTATTCACTCTTATTACTTCTCGTATAAGCATATTCATACCATACACATATTCACGCATCTAAATCCTCAACGGGATAGGCAGAGACTATCGATCGCCAGCTGGAATGAACTTTACAAAAATCTCTTGCTTCACTCACACCCATTAACCTTCTCACACATGCTCTTCTGTTCTACACTACGTTCACCCGCCTTGAGAAGAATGTCTCCTATTTGATCTGTATAAGTTCTACGCGGCCTACCCCTTCCAACTCTACCTTCCACTTTGACTTTATATACTGAACTTTTATGCTTTGTGTTCAATGACAGGCATTTCTTTTTAAGGTTTATGCGCCATTACATTCTAGCGTGTGACTCAAAGGTTAATCTTTTTTTTTTCTCTAACTAAAAGGATATAAGATTATTTTGTTTCGATTCACGCTTCTATATAGAACTGCGGAGTAGCATCTCAACAACAATCTTCCTTTCATTTAACAGAATAGGCCGTTTTTATCACATTAGTCTACCTAACCGTAGAAGTAATGTCATATATTTTGAAAATACAAAGCAAAATTGCAAATAAACAATTCTCGAAATAAAGTAAATTTAAATTAGTCCAAACTTCGGTGGTAATCAAATTCGTTGTCTCACTAATTGATTCACACCCAGATTTGATATATTACATATCAGAGACTATCGATCGCCACCTGGAACGATCCTGACAAATTCTTTCTTGCTTCACTCAGACCCATTAACCTTTTCATACATGCTCTTCTGTTCTTCACACTACGTACGCCTTGAGAAGAATGTTATGAAACCATATTTGTTACATGTTGTGAAACCCTGCACTGTAGTAAACATTATAATGGTCAATTTCTTCCGGGTATACATTGTAACAATTTCATATCATGCAAATGTTCATGGTTGTAGCTTATTTATGACGATTATGTATTTAAACTCTATCATAATAACTCAAATTGTATTCTATTCATTGAACAGTCAATGCAATTTGCATTCAATGATTAATGCATAGCTGATTGGGGATTGAATGAAAGAAATCTGCCGCCTTTCTTAATAAATATGAATGTATGTGCTTGTATATGTATGTATTTTGTATTTTTTTCTTTATTACTTTACATGTCTGTGGTCTTTTCTGTACAAAGGAATCAATTTTATAATTAGCCAGTGTAACGTTTTGAATAACATCTATCAAATTTATATATACAAATACATTCACGTCCTTTAATCATTTTTGGGGTGAACAGAATCTCACATCAACATCTTCAGCCCTTTTGCGGTAGAAACTATGGGGCCACGGGGTCCAGACACTGTGGCCTTCTTCAACGATTTGTCTGGTCGCCTAAAGGAGGTCAGCGGGGACCCAAGGGCTGGGGCTTATTTTGGCCAAAGGATAAGCTTAGCCATTCAGCGAGGAAATGCTGCCAGCATGTTGGACACTCTCCCTGTTGGCAGTGATTTGGCTCAAATATTTTATTTATAGTTTTATAATAATTTATTTATAAAAAATTTAGTAAATAGTTTAACCTCACAGAAATGTAAGGGTTGTAATCTCATATTGAGCATTGGTGACAGGTTGCTAACCCATTGTCCAATTGATCCCATTTACTCGTAGTGCCTTAGTCGGCTCCTACGACATGTCGGGAAGAACGGCTGCTAGTAAGCATTCTTTTATATATAAAACTAATGACCCGCTCCGGCTTCGCACGAGTATAAAATATATAGCCTACTCCACTATTTAATGGATGTTATTATACGTATAAACCTTCCTCTTGAATCACTCTATCTATTAAAAAAAACCGCATCAAAATCCGTTGCGTAGTTTCAAAGATTTAAGCATACAAAGGGAGATAGGGACAGAGAAAGCGACTTTGTTTTATACTATGTAGTGATATAAATTTTAAGAACATGTAGGATAATAAAATCTTCAAAAGAAAAACATAAGTATGCTTCAAATAATATATTTTCGCCGTTACATCGTCGTGTCGTCAACAACACAATATCCTTAGTTAATATCATAGTCATACGATGGACTATTGCCTTCAGTATCATAACTGTTAGTCCTGTCCTGTTGCCTATCAATTTCATTCTCACTTTTCTCCTCATACCTATCAGAATATTCATCAGAATCCGCGTTAGCATTATCATTTACTCCCTGCCTCTCATTATCCAAATTAGCATTATCTTCCTGATAGTAATGTTCTTCGTTAGTATCACCGTGATCTTCTGTATTATCTCTTTCCGTTTCGTATCTATCGTTGGCTTCATTGGAATAGTCATTCTCTTCTCCCTCTTGAAACTCTCTCTCTTGTTCGTAGCGATCTTGATTGTTCTCGTTCACTCTGTTGTCGTAATCTTCTTGTCTTCGGTCTTCGTAGGTCTCACTCTGGGATTGCCAGTAATCCTGTTCGTCGTTCGCTTGTTTTCCCATCTCTTTTTCGTTGCTGTCGTAGTTTCCAGAATATGCTGGCACGTTCGCCTGGAAGGTCGAGTCGGGTCTGGCCTCGCCTAACGTGGCTAGAGCTGTTATACATAAGATTAGGGTATTATAATGTATATGGTTTCGAGTACATGTAAAGAGTTAACTGTTAGATATGTGTACTATAAGTCTAAGATATTTTTTTGATGTTTTAATACTACGGTGAGGGAAAAACATCGTGAGGAAACCTACCTGTTCCCAGAACAGGTAATAGTTAGTGCTTGTAAATGGCGACATGGCTGACCACCTGTCACTTTCAGTTCTAACTATCTGGTTAACATGTGGGTTTGGGGTGGCCATAGAATTACTACCCTCGCAATTGCGGAGATGGACACCTGAACCTCTGACTACCCCATAAGGTACGTTTCACCCGTAAGGTGTGTTTTAGGTACGTACGTACGTATTATCGATTATTATTCTTAGGGAATCTATATTTATTTCGTAGGGACTACAAGTGCTTACTTATAAACACGAGTAAATGTGTGAGGAGGTGTATGAGTGTCAATGGAGAGAAAGTGGTTTGTCTGGGGTCAGACAGGGATTTGCGATCACTATCTACCCTTTTGTGTATATATTCAATCATTTTTACAAACATACACATCACGCCCGTTTCCCTGTAGACGGGTAAGCAGAGATGATCTGATATATCCATTTTCCATTTCCATTTTCGCGATATATATTGCTAGTGTAAAAAAAAAATATAAGTAATAGTAATAAATGTGAACTATACTACTTTGATTACTGAAAACTAGTGAAAATCAATTTTAGAATAATTTCTTACCCATAGTCAGAGCTACAGTGAAGAATAGAGGTTTCGTCACGAACATCTTTGCAAACACTTGCAGTTTTCTTGTGGTTCAAAAACTGATGTCTTGTAGAAAATACGGTCCCAATTTATACGAAAAAAAAAGAGGAAAATATCAATTAAAAATAGTAATTACGTTATGGTATACGCTTTTTGAAGACACGCGATTTTAATTTTTGAATGATAATTTACACGCAATTCTATAGAATATTCTATTGATACCTTACTAGGTAATATAATAAATACCAAGACTGTATGACTTAATAGTTTGACTACCTCCGTGGCGTGATCGGTTAGCCTTTAGAATGCTAATCGTGAGGTTCGATTTCCGGTGGAGGCAGAATTAAGACCTACGCTTTTCTTCTGCTTTCCATTATGGTCGTTGATTATATATGCTATATATAAGTATGTATTTGTCTATCTAGAATATATAAAATATATTTTCTTAAATATACTTTGTTTAGTATTCTTAACACATGTTTTAATTGAACTTACCAAAGGGCTAGTTCAATTGGTCTAATAGTGTCCAAAATATTATTATTACTTAATAATATATACATCATGTCATATATCTATGATCCTCTAAAGAACTGCATCTAAAGTGTGAAATTTCGTAGTTGTCCCGTTATCCTAAAAAAATTATTAGAATCTGGGGTACCTATCACAATTATTATTATGAAGGTCATTCGAATTTCTTTATTGGTATCCATGGTTGGATAAAAGAATGTAATGTTTATAGGCCGTAGGAGGCGTCTAAGGGACTAGGGGTAAATGAAATCTATGGGCGATGAGCTAGCAACCTGTCACTAATGTTTCATTTGACAACACAACCCCAATATTCATGATAAAAAAAACCTATGAGAAGGCACGACAGGGATTCATAACGTGAATTTATATGTATCTATGCGTATGATAAAATAAATATATAAGCTTAAGGTTCCTTGATCTCTACCTACCAGTTTAAAGTAAAAAAGGCACATATAATTACATATGTATGTACACATATGCTTTTAGGACATTTACCCATATGTTAGCATAGATAAGTATCGATTCCTAGAACCGGATGCTTTAATTGAGTAATTTTCGAAAGGCGAACCCTTTAGATAAAATTAATTGGTAGGTAACTGATAGTGAGTTAACCATTGTCTGTTTAAAACTATGAAAGGGGTTACATTGTTTTACGTATTTATTTTGTTTAGTTTATTTGCAAGCTTTGTTTTAGCTGGTAAGTCTATGCTTTAAGAAAAAGGACCTTGCGAGTAAATTAAGATATATTAGACCTAAGTATTCAAGTGTAACAAGAGCTGTAGGCCAGTGTGGAAGACCTTTGGCTTCTTATTACAGGTCCTAGGTTCGAATCCGGACCTGGCATGTACCGATCAATAAAATGTAAAAATGTGTTTTTCGTTTAGGTACATAATTTACGCTAAATCTACGCTCGCACTATCTCTTGGGATAGGTAATACCCAGTGCCTATATACGGTGATACAGTTCACTACATATCACGTTGGATACTATCTATCTAGTGAAACGCGGACATTGAGCGGCGTATAACTAACATGGCTTTAAATTTTTGGAGACGGGTACTCAAGCCTCTGACTAACCCGCCACAATAAATAGATATAATATGTCCTCACTCATTTTTATTAATCAATTCGGGTTGTGATACCATTAATATCGCATATTAGTGAATGCTTGCTAGCCCATAACCCAATAGAAATGCAATAACAATCGAATTAATCTTTTCGTCGCTTCCTACGCCATGCCGGGAAGAACGGCAGCTAGTTACGCTAGCACGAGAGTAATTGAATAAGGTTCTATTGTGTATTCCTTTTCTTTGGAAAGGGAAAGATAAGGTTATTACAATTTCAGATATTTATTGAATTTGTTATTTATTGTCTTTTAATAATCCGATCACTTATGTTCTGTTTATGTTCCTGACATACCCCATACATAAAAACACACGCTTCACGACTTGTGTATACACACTCCCTTTTTTATTATGGCGGAGTAGTCAGAGGCTTGAGTGCCCATCTCCGAAATTTCGAAGGCGTGTTAGGTATAGGTCACTCGAAACCCGCGTTTCACTTGATAGACAGCACCCAACGTGATAGGTAGTGAACTGTATCGCCGTATGTAGGCCCTGACTATTGCCTATCCCGAGGGATAGGCAGGTTTCCTCATGATGTTTTCCCTCACCGTTATACATATATTTTGTTTCTAACTTAATTAACATATTAACCGCCCTATTCTCGGACGTAAATAGGATATTAACTGCCTTTCATTTCGCCATAAGAAGGGGCTCGTCTCTTAATCCATTTCGGAAGAAACCGAAGCTTTTAGATATTCTTCTTCTTAAAGTGCCGTCTCTTTCCGGAGGTTGGCAATCATTAGGGCTATTTGCAATCTGGAAACCGCCGCGCCGCACGGAAGAGCGATCTAGTACTTTTGTTGTACCAATCGCGTAGATTTCGCAGCCAAGATATTCTTCTTCTACCAGGCCTTCTCCTGCCCTGGATCTTCCCTTGTAGGATTAGTTGGAGAAGGTCATACTTGCTACCTCTCATTAGGTATTACATCATCTTAATTACTTGAGGCAAAACTAACGAGGTTGTGCTAGCATTTTGGCTATCCAGCGGGGCAACGCTGCTAGTGTGCTGAGGGTTTTTGCTTCTGGGTGCTAAATTCGGGACACTATTGGCGCTGTGTAAATATTTACTTTTTGTTAGATTAAAGTTTTGTTTTACGTTTTAATTTGTACATATTTAGTTATTAAATGTTTGTATAGGTTTGTTTTCAATAAATTTATATATATTAAGTATTTCAGCAATAGTTTATCTTGTTCAAAGGTATTTGTTTGTGACATACTATAAGGATTTAAGTTTAAGTTTGTTTTCTACCTCTAAGTAAATATTTCGTGTGTATATGTTTTGGAAGTAAATCTAGGACATAACATGTTAATTATATAATTAATTCTTAAGACGATTGTAACCCGTTTTACACGCCTAATAAACAAAACAAAAATTGGTCACAAGTAGCTATCACATAGTCATTATACATACAATAGATTTTATCGACCCCTAGTCCCTTAGTCACCTTCTACGGCTTGCCCCGACAGAAAGCATCTAGTTTTATTACGTAAATAGAAGGTAGCATACTGTTAACGTCTATTTACATAATATTTCGACGTAGCTCAGTTGTTTGGGGCTTGACTCTGTATCGAGGGTACACGGTTCAAATCTCGCTAGAGCATGTAGCAATGGAAATGAAGTTTATTGATTTTCTATGTACATTTTCGTAATAAAAATACATTTACGAAATGCGTCGAATACTACGGTGAGGAAAAACATCGTGAGGAAACTTACCTGTTCCCCGAACTAGTAGTTAGTGCTTGTAAATGGCAACATGGCTGACCACCTGTCACATTGAGTACTTTCTATCTGGTCAACACGTGGGTTCGAGGTGGCCATAGAATTACTACCTTCGCAATTGCGGAGATGGACACCTGAACCTCTGACTACCCCGCAAGGGTTAATGGTCGTGAACGTGTTTGTCTTTCGTCTTCACGTAATATTTGTTTTGACGACCTTCGTGGCGCGAGCGGTTAGACACCTGAACGCTAATCGTGTGGTCCCGGGTTCGATTCCCGGTGGAGGCCGAGTTAAGAACTACGCTTTTCTACTGATTTCCAGTCTGGTCATTGATTATATATGCTATATATGTATTTATCTATGTATAATAAGTATATATTTCTTAAATATAATTTGACTAGTACCCTTAACTTGTCTTAAATGTACTTACCAAGGGGCTAGTTCAATTGGTGTAATAATGTCCAATTATTATTATTATTTGTCTTTGTTATAGATGAGGAATCTTCAGAAGACCATTCCACCTTGAAGATCAGGAAGGATGACTATGGTGTGATCTTCCAGGGTATTCCCAAACTGATGCAGAGCATTATCGAGGCTTTGCAGCGGAGACCAGAGATCCTGGAATGGGGCCATGATGATCCTAAGATTATGGATGAGTAGCATAAAAATGGAATAAAGTTACTATCATTATGTCAGATATTTTATGGTTACTAGATTATGAATGATGTTTAAATGGTTAATGTTAGATTAACTGAAATAAAAACTGTAGTGTTTAAGAGTGTTTGTTTTTTATTTTTTTATATTACTATTAGTTATTTAATTTTACTATTAGGCTGCCGTAATCGACAGAATTATATTCTCTATTTCAATACTTTCATGACTATTTATTCTATATTATATCAATATTTCAAATATACGTATATCCAATAATACTTTAAATATATGTGACAGGTCGTATTCTGAGATTTATTAGTAAATATTTTAAAATATTGCTTCCGTATTTTGTGTATTCGGAAAAGGCTATCAACTAGTTGCATCTCTGGTTATAAGACTTAGTGATAAGGATGTGATGACTGAATATGAAGAGAGGTTGTTAACCAAAGTAATAAAACCCTTTTACCCCTAGTCCCTTAGTCGCTTACGACATGCCGGGAAGAACGGCAGCTAGTTAGCATTCTTTGTACGTCACAGACCAGCACGGGTTTATTTACCTTGTAGAAAATTGCACAAGAAACTAATTTCTGAAGAAAACTAATTAATGTCTACACGAGAAGTTGTTTTGATCGATAATGTTCTTACAGTGTCATCGATCATACAAGTTCACGCTGTTTTCACTGCATTGGTATCTTAGAGTACCGACTGCTGTTGAGTTAATATGTATGTATGTATATAGTCGTGTGTATTATCCAGAAAAGGGTGAATCAAATAAAATGATGATGATAGATACATACATACACATCATGTCTGATTCCCTGTAGAGGGGTAGGCAAAGATCACGGATATGTGATAGGAATATGAAATATGTGGGTGATACGTAGGAGCCGGCCCAATAAGAAACATGACAGTCAAATAGACGCTTTATTGAAAAAGAGTGTCATTAGAAGTACATATAACCGTCGAAAGTATGAGAAGTTTTATGAGTGTCAATGAAGCCAAAGTATTTTGTCAGAATCGGGACAGATGGGGATCCGTGAAAAATAAATAGTTCAAGTCAATTTTAAGGAATATATATTTGCTGAAATAACATACAAAGACACTTAACTCCTATAATACTTTTCGTAGATGGAACCTTGAACATATCAGAGGTTGTGGTGATATCAATAGAATGTTTGTGATAACCTTACCGACAAGAAAGGCATCTAGTTTATATTATATTAACGTCCGATGGAATGTACTGAAATAATTCTGTATCTGTTTTTCGAAACTGATTAACAGTCTCAGTTATTTTTCATAGTAAATGTTTCATAATGAATGATAGTAAATTGACAAAATGAATATATGTGAGTGAAGTGGAAGGGCGGTTACACAGGGGGCAAACCAATAAGACATATGACAGTCAGATTGACGCTTTATTGAAAAAGAGTGACATTAGCAGTACCTATAACCGCTGAGTGAGTATGAGAAGTTATATGAGTGTCAGTGAAGCGAAAGTGATCTATCTGTAAGGACAAATGGGGATCTCTGATCTCTGCCTATCCCTCTGTGTGTATATGTATGTATTATTTTGAGTTCTTTCCACGCCTTTTGGAATTATAGACATAATGTTCAGGTGTTAATGTGTTGTTTGCGTGTCACAGACCAATTGCTCTGTTTACTCAGACAAGTGGCCGAATGAAGTTGTTCCCAAGCCTCTTGGAAGTAAATAAACTTCTTAAACGACAAATATTTGGGAACACTTTGAGAGCCATAGAGTTGTGAACGATCATTCCTTTTTGGTATGGCCAGAGAATTGATGAACCACTGTTAAAACTGAGAATTTACTTTGCCTAAAATAAATGCAGGCAGTGACTATTACCTATCCCAAGGGATAGGCAGGTTTCCTCACGAAGTTTTCCCTCGCCGTTAGCGACTATAAATTATATACGTAAATCATTTTTATACGTAAATCGTCAGTAAATACCTGAGCCGGGATGCGAACCTGATAAGAAATCTCTTCACCACTAAACAACCGCTGCTTTATAATTTTAATATTATTTAATTCTGTTGGAAATATAATGTTATCTGGCTGCCTTTATTGTCGTATAAGTGACTACTCAATGGATGCAATTATATTTGGCGATGAGCTAGCTACCTAAAATCTTCAATGTGATTACGACTACTATGGTGTGACTGCTTATCCTAAAGAATATGTCGGGTCTTCAAAGTTCTGGCAGTCCCGAAAATGGTTGTAAAACGTGAGTATACGTCATTTCTTTATCTTGTTTATAGTCTATGGCGAGACGAATAATTTGTCAGACCTCTTTAAATATAAAAACTAGAAACTTAAATTTTTCCTTTCACGAACGATTGATCAAATATTTACACTAATTTCCTATCGCTCCAAGTTAATGCATAATCTTTTGAAACTTACTATTACCAATGTTAAGTATTTATTTGGTTACTTACTATTGCTTATTAGAAAAGGTATACAAACTTTTTACCTCCGGTCTTTTTTAATTTAAGAAGAATTTACATTATAAAAGGCTTGAAATTAGTTAATAATAGTTAGTGTGATGTTGGTTTTATTAGTGTTAAATTGTTTAATATTTATTATTTGACTCATTTGTAATTTTTACTCTTAGATAAAACCTAAATAAACTAAAATAAAAATAAATAAATAAAAAAACGTCATAACTTATTTGAGGGCATACTAAAAAAGTGTGACGTTAGAAATACCTTTAAAAGTCGAGTGTATGAGGAGTTTTATAGATAATAATGAATGGTTTGCCTAGATCGGCGTAATTGTGATTCCGCGATCTGTTTACCCGTCTGTCGGTAAGAAGGCGTAATGTGTAAGTACATATGTTAGGTTACCTGGGGTCTATGGTTAATAAACCTAAAGATTCAGTGTACAAAAAAACCTGCATATTTTATCATTATTGGCTCATAATCATACAGCTAAAAAAAGACAAACGCGTTCACGATCATTAAGCCTTGCTTGTCAGAGGTTCAGGTGTCCATCTCCGCAATTGCGAAGGTAGTATTTCTATGGCCACCTCAAACCAGTATATCTCATTCATTGGGCCTTGATTCTGCATCAGTAGGTACAGGATTCAAACCTCTGTGTTCTGATTTTCTATATACATTTTCGATGTTCACCTACTATGCCGAGATTTGATATTCTATGTACATACCACCAACTAAAGTAAGGTACATCATGAGCAAACCTACCTATTCTACGGTACATGTAATAGTCGGTGCATGTAAATAGCGACACGGCTTACCACCTGTCACATTGAGTACTGAAAATCCGGCAACACGTGGATTCGATGTGGCCATAGAATATTGAACCCCGCAATATTGGAGATTGTTAGTTTTGATAAATGATTCCTATCAATGATGAATGATGTAATAATAAATTTGTACAGAATATTGTTTTTAGCAACTTCTTCTCATGTACTTGTGTATTTTTACTAAAATTCTAAGTATCTAAGTTAATAATTCTAAGTAACTTTGGTTGGTAAATTTCTACGAATATTATAAGTGGAAACGTAAGGAATAAATACTCTTAATACCTTTTAAACCCTTATTTTGCCTTTCAAGATAACTTGATGTACCTTAATCCTGAGGAAAATGTTTTAATAGGGTACTTAAGGGTCTTAATAAATATGTTTTTGTGCAGTATCCGGGAGTTAGAGGAAATAATTATATTTTCGCAGTATCGAATAATATAAATAAATATTTTGTTGCAGGAGAAACCTACATAAGGCTTCTATTTGTTATTAACAAAATGAATCTTCCATTTTATTTTGATACCAAGAATATGAAGGACGAAATTGAGAAATCTTTTAAAGCATTGAGTACGTTTGGCGGAAGAAAATAAATACTGTGAATAACATACTTTATATTAGTATATGATTCTTTTAAATAATATACTTTAACATGCCACATAAAGACAGAATTATAAAAGGTAAGCGATATTTTAAAATTATAATAATTATTTCTTTGAAGATTTTTTGTCCTACTCTACTACTGCAGAAGAAAACAGTGTGAGGAAATCTATATTTTCTCGAAATAGTTTAGATCTTCGAAATGGCGACTCGGCTTACCACCTGTCACATTGAGTTGTGACTATCTGGTCAACACGTTTGTTCGAGTGGCCATATAATTACAACCCAGATAGACACGCGAACCTTTGATTACGCCGCAAGGGTTAAACGTTCGTGAAAATGTTTGTATCGTTTTAGTTCAACATTAATGAAGCTTGATATTCCAATAACAATTAATCTTTAAACATTGTTGAAACTATAAATTGAACAA
This sequence comes from Leucoptera coffeella, assembly GCA_030578115.1. Classification (NCBI taxonomy): domain Eukaryota; kingdom Metazoa; phylum Arthropoda; class Insecta; order Lepidoptera; family Lyonetiidae; genus Leucoptera; species Leucoptera coffeella. The sequence goes on along the minus strand of JAMBLF010000697.1, from coordinate 97,744 downwards.
CAACATACAATAGTAACTACTAACACTTTTACGAATATTAACCATTGCGGGTTAGTCCGAGGTTCAGGTGTCCATCTCTGCCACCTCGGACCCACGTGTTGACCAGATAGTCATTACTCAATGCGACAGGTGGTAAGCCATGTCGTCATTTACAAGTACTGACTAGAAGTTACGATGTTTTCTCTCACCGTAGCATTCGGTGCATTTTGCAAATGTATATTCTATATGTAATATAAATGTTAATATGTAAATTTTAGAAAAATAATTTCATTTCACTTGTTTTCCTGAGGTATGAACCCTGTTCCCACTGACACATAGTAAAACCCCCTGAACGACTAAACTAAGCCAAATTTAATGAACACTGCTACTAAGATATTTAATAATAATAAAAAAATTCATTCTACAACTATAATACACTCGAAGATATAACAGAACCTAAATACGATACAGATTAAAAAAAGCTAGTAGTTGTGTGTGCCATTGCGGTGCAAAAAGATTCCGTCCCATTTTAGTGTGTTACGAATAGTGGACAACCGTAGCGCTGATAATAATATCATTGACGGAACCGATGTTTCTTAACGTAGCTACTTAATAAAATTTATATAATGGTTTATATAATAGTTCTAGCATAAGATCAGCGCAGTGATTTTACTTCAAACATTGTATAAATGCTGAGCTGGGACCATTTCACTGGGCAATGACATGCACATGTAAGATTTAATAACTTACTTGTATAAACTTCTTTTCTCTTTTTTTTCTTTTTTTAATTTCCTGTCTGTGTATACTGTATGTTAATGTGTTTGTATGAATAAAGCTTATTATTATTATAATTTTGTTCTAGGTAACAAAATCCTCCCTATATGGTCTAAGAGCAGAAGACCCTCAAGACAGACCAGAGGCTCTATAGACTCAGCTTGGGCGTTAACCCTGATCTTGTCAAAGTGGTTCGGCGCTTGTCCGGCGAAGATTTCTAAGGAGGGCGCTAGTTTCTACGTCTCCTATTCGGGAAGATGGCTGCCGTATTGTTACTCGTTCAGTGCTCTTTTGTGTACGATTATTTTATAGTATTTATTACATACCAGCTCCTGTCACATTAGAACTGACTTAGAATAGATAACGACGTATTGGCGGAGATGAGCACGCAAACTCAACCCGTTCTAACAACCCCGCAAGGGTTAATGGTTTTGAAAGTGCTTGTCTTTGTTTAGTATGATATACACACCTATACAGCACCTATAATTACCATGTTTGTATCCACCGATGTATGATTGTCAATGAATGGCCATATTTACCCTCTATCTACCCTTTTAAAGAACATATGCGTTAAAATAATGCTTTTTCGTACCTACATGATATCCATTTTTTTGTAAATAGCGACTAAGGGACTACCTGTCAACTAAACTTAATAAAACTAAAGTTATAATATCTCCTAGATTTTGTCCATCCCAAAAAATATAAAGACTTGAATTTCGTTATATGACGTTTGACAATACATTATTATTATTGCATCATCATCATCAGCCTGTATCAATCCACTGTTGGACATAGGCCTCCCCCAAATGACGTCACTTCTCCCTGTCAGTGGCCGTTCGCATCCATTCGATGCCGGCCAACCTGCGCAGGTCATCTTCCCACCATGCCCTATTATAGCATATTTATTTCTATTTAATCATTCATTAAAGTGTAAATGAGGAGGTATATAATAATAAGGTAATTGAAGAGATATTTGCCAGTATAATGACAGGTATCACTAATATGTTCAATCTCTGCCTACCACTCAACAAAAAAACGGACGTGATGTGTATGTATGTAACCATTCATACTTTGTCATCCTTATCCAGGTATAATAAACTTCATCGTAGTCTTCATAGACATGAATTTAGGCGACAGAGCGATCCGGAACACCGATGACCTGACAACCCTCGTGTTCTTTGGCGACATCTCCTTAGTCACCTCTATCGTGATGGTGAACGCTTATTCTGCAAAGCGACGGATGAAGCTCATGGTTCATGTGGTTAATACTAAGAAGAAGGTTTGTATGTATGGGTTGAGTATTTAATAACTTAGGTGCTAGCTATGTTGTGCAACGTTGGTTTAGATTACTATATATATGTATATTAGAGAGTTAATATAAGAGTTATATTAGAGTAATATCAGAGTTTAAACATTCGCGATTTGTGCTAGAGTATTGGTGTGAGAGTACGCGTCTTCCCGCGACCATGGTCCATGCATCTTTATTTAATTGTATAGTGATACGACCCCGTCTCATATAGTCAATAAAATGATACGTTATATAGTTTTTTAATACAAACAAACCCTGACATTTATAAATTATGTACTTATACGTCTTACGGATCCCTTGCTATCTAATCTACTTGCTTGTAGCACAAATGATTTAAAATGACTGATGTCTTGCCACCTTACGATTAAACAGGCTGATGGTGGCTTGCGCTACTGAATTCCAAAAATGGGATATACCCTCTTAGATGGTCCTTCCTAACATAGTCCTAACATGTCAAAGAAGTTGACTAAGAGACTTGAGGTCAACGAAATTTCAGCGCAATGGAAAAACACCTTAATTAACCTATAATAAACTCGCCGAAACAAATACTAACAATAAATATCATTAATTTATTCACAGATTGACGACGAACTTCAAATCAAAAAGAAGAAACAGAATAAAAGTCGAATGTTCTTCTGTCTTTCTGCTATCGTTGGTTCGTTTACGTTGTTCGTAATCGATTTTGCTTTCACCATGTATTTTGCCTTTAAGGAGAATAGAGAATGTGAGTACACAAAATACACACATGCACACACACATACACACACACACACACATATATATATATATATATATATATATATATATATATATATATATATATAATATAAGAAACTCGTGAATATTGTTCATTTTGAAAATTAATTATGTGTTTTCATTTACGTAGATAATTTTGAGTCGCTAACGGCCAGGAAAAACATCGTGAGGAAACCTGCTTATCCCTCGGGATAATAGCCAGTGCCTTTACGGCGATATGGTTTACTACGTATCACGTTGGATGTTGTCTATCTAGTGAACCGCGGGCTTCGAGTGACCCATGCGTAACATGCCTTTGAAATTTCGGTGATGGGCACCAAAGCCTCTAACTACCCCGCCACAATAAAAAAGGGAGTACACAAGTCGTGAAGTGTATGTTATGTTTATATTGAAATTATAGAAATTGACAATACTGTGAACCTCGATACAAAAAATTACACAGCAGAACCAATATCTCTTGCAAGGTAGCTTGAACTTTGCATGTCTTTTTCCACAATTACTAATTTAATGATACAATTTTATTATTTCCTCGGTATTTTTTATCATTTTTATCGGCATTGTTATTGCTTTAATATGGAACATTATTTATTTAACAACCAGATCAGATACATATAGATCTCCACATGAAATTTTTACATAAAAATAACTATTAGTGACAAGTTGTGTACCCTAGAAGTCGTCATATTATATATATATATTCATTTAACCCATTTCCATTAATCGCCTTCTAAGCCAGCAGCTATTTATATATTACGCCGAGCTAGTTTGACACGTAAAAGAATGCTACCTAAATGCCATTCTTCCCAGCATAATGCAGGAGGCGTATGGGAGTAGGGTATATTGAATCTATTGGATGACAGGCTAGCGACCTGTCACCAATGTTCTATGTGACTTCACAACCCCAATATTAAATGCTAAATGGGGCAAAGGAAATACTATCGTCTTTCTAAGTTTTTGTTCGCCCCGAAAGTGACTTAAGGACGTGAATGTATATGTATGTGTTTTCGTCTCAGTGTAACAATATACGGGACTTAATTTATGAGAAAATATTTCATCAAGACCTGTAAGAAAGAGATAAGGACCCGAGGTAACTTTAAGCACATTTTCTCAAGAAATAAATTTTCTCATACGGAAGGAAGCGAGTTTATGGAAACATTTATTTTCGGTGAACTTTCGGAGTTGATGTTTCTGAGAAAGGTTATTTTTAATTTAAGATGCTTAGGGGTCTTTTTTGTTGTTTTGTTTATTAATTTGGGTACCTTTCTTTATGTTTAATGTCAACAAAGTTGAATATTTCATTCTCAATTTAAATTATGTTTATTTAATATAAGTACTGTAATTGTACATTCATTGAACGTCGAAATATATTTAGGTGGCACTGGTTGTCTTCAGGTTCTTCTGTTGTTTTTATGTTTTAGTTGTAAAAATTCATTGGGTTTAGTTGTCAACTCAACTTCACACAATTACTGATCTGTTAATCACTACATAGTATAAAACAAAGTCGCTTTCTCTGTCCCTTTGTATGCTTAAATCTTTAAACCTACGCAACGGTTTTTGATGCGGTTTTTTTAATAAATAGAGTGATTCAAGAAGAAGATTTATATGTATAATAACATCAATTAAATAGTAGAGTAGGCTATATATTTTATACCCGTGCGAAGTCGGAGCGGGTCGCTAGTGAACTGATATTTCGCAAAAATCATTAGTGGACATGAGCCCCAGAAAGAAACTGGGTAGAACCTTTCAAATCCCATACTACATCCCCCCTCCTTACACAAGAGTATAAAAATAAATATTATATAATAATAATAATATTTAGGACATTATTACACCAATTGAACTAGCCCCTTGGTAAGTTCATTTAAGACTTGAGTTAAAGGTACTAGTCAACGTATATTTAAGAAATATATACTTATTATATATAGATAAATACATATATAGCATATATAAGCAACGACCAGACTGGAAAGCAGAAGAAAAGCGTAGTTCTTAATTCTGCCTCCATCGGGAATCGAACCCGCGACCTCACGATTACCGATCAGGTGCTTAACCAATCACGCCGCGGAGGTCGTCATTCATCATTTTATAGATGTACATATATGATTTTTTTATTCTTACAAATATATGTTTAGTCATTTCGTGTATTATTTCCCAGGGCGTATGGCGTATGCCTACGTGTGCTACTACATAGAGTACGGAGTAGGGGTCCTGTTCCAAATGCAGTTTGTTTTGCTTGCCTATTCTGTGGCGGAGTCTCTGAAGGGCGTCAATGACGTGTTACGAAGGAATGACAACCTTCTAGACAGCGAAAACAAACAGTGGCATCACAAGGAACTGTTTATTCAAGGTAGGCTCAATGTTTGTATAATATACGCTTCGATAGTACACGATTTAATACATTTTCTATAGTCTGTCATTTGAGTGACTGCTGTCATAATTAAAAGGGTCTTTGGTCACTTAAAGCTCACTTTTTACCTAGTGTGTATGAAGGGATTCACGACCACGACATAAACGTTTATAGCATATTCAGAGGCTTGAGAACACACCAACGTATGTATTAATATTGGGCTTCTCAAAGCTTATTTTACATCTCATTTTACATCAGAAGGTCAGTATTCAAAGTGACAGGTGGTGCACTATGTAGCATGTTACTGACATGGCACGTTGTAAAGAATATTATCATTCATTTTAAGTCCTTAGATTTGTGTGGTAAATTCTGGAATTGTGGAGTAGGTAATATAAGGTCACATAGAACCTACTTTTCCCCAGATGAGAGAAAGAGAGATTGAGCTGTGCCATAGAACTGATGATGTTATTAGCTATTAACAATAAACAGTTTCACTACCTTTGCAGTGTAGTCAGAGGTTCGGATTTCCCACCTAAATTGCAGAGTTAATGATTAAGGCCTAGTCGAATCCATATTTTAACCAGGGACAATGGGCTAACAACCAGTCACCAATCTTCCATTATGACATCGCAACCCCAATAATCGTGCTGAAAAGTGATTTCTACTCCGAAAAGGATTAATAGACGTGAATGTATATATAGTCAATAATTGGGCACGTTTCCTGAAAAAGGTTTTGCCTCATCCCAAAACTAATCTAATAACTAAACCCTTAGATCCTTCCGTCATATCTAGCCTCTTGATTTGGACAAATGAAAAATATGAGTATTTTAAGGGTGCCTATCCAATTACTCTTACATACATATTCACGCCCCTACGTCCCTAACGGCATAGACAGAGACTATGTAACGCCACCTGGAACGATCCTGCCATGTCTCTATTGCTTCATTCACACCCATTAACCTTCTCATACCAGAACTGAATTTGAAACCTAGATCCTTTAATAAGAAGTCAAAAGTTGTACCCACTAGGATATAGGCGATACTATATTATATGCCATTTGGGATCTCCATTTGGGATTAATTGACTAACATTTAATTCTAATTGATAATTTTAATATAATAAATTAGTAGTGTATACATTTTTCTTATTTAATTTTGTATTGTATAATTATTCGTCAGTACTATTGTGTCATTTAATGTAATGTGGAGTTTTAATAAAGGAATCTTATTATTATTACTAGCTATCCGCTCCGGCTTCGCACGGGCATAAAATATATAGCCTACTCCACTATTTAATGGATGTTATTATACATATAAACCTTCCTCTTGGATCACTCTATCTATTAAAAAAAAACCGCAACAAAAACCGTTGCGTAGTTTCAAAGATTTAAGCATACAAAGGGACATAGGGACAGAGAAAGCGGCTTTGTTTTATACTATATAGTGATTATGATATTATGTCTCAAAGATTCTGTCCCTCTCGAAAGGGATTGTAGGACGTGAATATATATGTGTGTTTACAGGTATACCAAACAAATACAACCCTACATACACAGTGGATCAAATAAAGGCTCTACTACGGTTACTAGCCCGCCACCACTCAACCTTTTGCGACATGGTGTACCAGATCAACCAAGTGTTTGGGCCTGTGCTACTCCTCATCGTCACTTCGGGATTGATGCATATGATCGAGACGCCGTATAACCTTATTACTGCTATAAGTACGTATATGTATTAATATTATTATTTATATAAATGATTAAGTATTATTGTTTTTATATAATATTAAGACACTATTACACAAATTTAACTAGCCCCGTGGTAGGTTCATTAAAGACTTGTGCTAAAGATACTAGCCAACGTATATTTAAGAAATGTATACTTATTATACATACATAGATAAATACATAAATACTGTAATACCCTAATTAGATTGACAGAGACTATCGACCATCATCCATATGTTATGGTTGTTAGGGTCATAACAAATCTTTCTTGCTTCACTCACACCTATTTAAATTCTCATACATGCTCTTCTGTTCTTCACGCGTTATGATCATATAAATATTATCTCTATTCGTTTAATATGACCATAAATTGACCATTTATCTTTGTTCAGTGAACATGAACTACCGGACCATAGTGCTGCAGGTGATCTGGGCTATTTTCCACATCCTGGTGCTGGTCTCCGTGGTAGAACCCTGCCACGTCACCAAGAAAGAGGTTTGTTAAACATTCATATGGATTATAAAGACAAAACAAAATACAAATGCGTTTACGACCATTGACTTTGGCAGAGTAGTCCGTGGTTCAGGTTTCCATCAGGTAGTAATTCTATGGCCACCTTGAACTCATGTGTTGGCCAGATAGTCAGTACTCAATGTGACAGGTGATAAGCCATCTTGTCATTTACAAATACTAACTATTACGTTTCTTAACGATGTTTTCTCTCACCGTAGTATTCATTATATCATGTCTGTATTAATATGAATAATATTAACTTAAAATATTGGGCTTTAATTACCGAACTAGCCCATTGAAAATTTCAATTAAGATTCGTATTATGTCAACGTATATTTAAGACAAATATACATATACATATCATTATAGATAAATAAATACATATATAGCATATAACCAATGACCAGACTGGAAAGCAGAAGAAAAGCGTTCTTAACTTTACCTTCGCCGAGAATCGAATAAGAGACCTCACAATTAGCGATCACATGGTTAAACCAGGTCTATATGGGTAGTGACATAAAGGGCATGAACATAAATCACTCAATCCACAATAGTGAAGATTTAGTATGCGGTTTGAGTGATTTATGACCATACCGACCCCACTTTATCACCAAAAAGTTAGCATTCATCGTGACAGGTGGTTACGTTAAAAAGGTTAAAAAAGAGATTTCATATTTAAACTTACGTCCTTAAAACCAAGAAGGTTGACTGTGTAAAAAGTTAAGTAGAATGTTTCGTAACATTTAATTTAATACATACATACACATCACGCCTAATTCCCTGTAGGGGAGTAGGTAGATCACGGATCCCCATTTGCCCCGACTCTACAAACCACTTTTGCTTCATTGATTACTATCACACCTCCTCATACACACTCGGTGGTTAAAAGTATTTCTAACGTCAAATTTTTCAATATGGCGTCTATCTGATTGTCATATGTCCTATTTATTAATATTATTTAATTTAATATAATGTTAAAAATGTACCAATGGAAATTAAGTTTAATGAATTTCTATGTACATTTTCGTAATTAAAATACATTTACGAAATGCGTTGAATACTACGGTGAGGGAAAACATCGTGAGGAATCCTACCTGTTCCCCGAACAGTTAATAGTTAGTGCTTGTAAATGGCGACATGGCGTACCACCTGTCACAATGAGTACTGACTATCTGGTCAACACGTGAGTTTGAGGTGGCCATAGAATTACTACCTTCGCAATTGCGGAGATGGACACATGAGCCTCTGACTACCCCGTAAGGGTTTATGGTCGTGAATGCGTTTGTTTTTTTCTGTTTTGTTAAAAATGTATTTTATCTAAAATAAAAAGATTATATTATTATTCGTAACATTAAGTTTCTTTAGATGGGCTAAATGCGAAAGAGATTGGGGATAACTTTAGCAAATGATGTCTAAAGTATGGTCATAAATGCAAGAAAACCCCCAGTTCCCTTGTTTCTTCTTACGAAATCCCCAAAGCCAAGTACATAGTTGCAATCTATTAAACCCTTAAACGAGTACAAAATTATGTACTGTACTTTTTTAAATTGCTCTATCGACCTCCGCGTCGCGAACGGTTAACCACTTGAACGCTACTTCAAAACGAAGTCTGGTCTTTGATTAGATATACTATATATCTATTTGATTATCTCAAATAAGTACGTATTTGTTAATAATATATATGGTAATATAATACTATACAATATAATAAAATAATATTGTATCTGTTTAACCAGTTGGATTCGAGGAAGCCATCGAATAAATACTTTCGCTACTTTTTAGTTGGACATCCAAGTTTCTGACTACTACGCAATTGATGATGGTCATGAAAGCGTTTTTTTGTTTGTTTTTATTTATAAGTTGACAATTCCCTTAACATGAGTCTTAATTGAACATACCAAGGGGCTAGTTCAATCGGTGTAATAATGTCCTACTATATACGTATTATTATTTAACCTTATTCAATTCAACTAACTTCAGACTAACCCAGTAATAATTTCCTTACTAGATAGAAATTGACCATTCAATTAAAACTGAATCCAGACTAACCTAGCAGTCATTTCACCAGCAGATACATACCTACATAGAATGCACGTCCTTTAATCCTTTTCAAGGTGGAGAGTAATAGCCCAATATATTCCATTTACCCCTAGTGCCTTAGTCACCTCCTACGAAATGCCGGAATGAACGGCAGCTAGTTAGCATTCTTTTTACGTCCCTGACACGACAGCACGGGACAGCACCGCCATAGATTTAGATATAGGATAGAAATAGTACATACATACACATCACGCCTGATTCCCTGTAGAGGGGTAGGCAGAGATCACAGAACCACATTTGTCCTGATCCTGACAGACCGTGTTCGCTACATTGATACTCATACATCTTCTCATACACAATCGGCAATATAGAAATAATTATATTCGATAGAAATAATAGTTTTAAGAGATTCGTGATTTATACTCATGATTAATAACTAGCGGGACTTATCGCGTATGTTTTTATATAATAAAGTTACCTTTATTAACCTGACGTTTCGGCTACGTTGCAGCAGCCATGGTCACGGGCAGACTGACGACGCATATTTCTTCGCCTCCAACGCAGCGCCCTGTCAGATTCTTCTCCGACTACCCTCACTGCTACGTTTTTATTAAACACACGCGACCTACACACTACACTCACAGTATCTTGTGGCTTCACACGATCATGCTGAACCGAATGTCGATCTATTACGGTATTCCACGCCGAAGACAGTTTGTAGCCTCCTTCACGATTGAATGTGCTGTGCTTTTTTATTTCAATCGCCTCGCGTACAATCCTACTGTAGTATCGGCGTTCATTAGTGACCATGGCTGCTGCAACGTAGCCGAAACGTCGGGTTAATAAAGGTAACTTTATTATATAAAAACATACGCGATAAGTCCCGCTAGTTATTAATCGATAGAAATAGTCAATTCACTTAATCAACTAACCAGACTTTTCTCACTAGTTGGAGACAACCAAGGACATCCTGAGCCGCATCACGTCCAAGCTGGTGGATGAGAGGGACCCTCTGAATGGGAACGTGGCACTCTTCACCAGACAGCTGATGGGGCTGCAGACTGGGTATACGCCTCTCGATATGATTGTCATGGAGCGCAGTATCTTGGTTTCTGTGAGTATTATAGAATAGAATGGAAAAAAAATAATACACAAAAAACAGCACAGGTACGGAAACATTTACATTTATTACAATTGACAAGAAACTGCACTGTCACTATGAAAGGGCCCAGGCTCAGCATATGTTGCAGGCCAAAGCCCACAACAAAATTATATGTATATACGAGGTGGAAACGCGGTTTGGTTAGTCAACTACGTGACTTTGGCAGATTTGTCGCTACAAAAGAAGAGACAATAAAATAATTGGCATTGGTTTGTCTGCCAGTATCATCAGAATTCAACGAAATACTTTATAATACGAATTTTGAGGATGTACATAATTTTTTTTTAAGTTTAAAAATTCAATAAACATAAATACAAAACCAATTAAAACTATGAACAATCGTTATCATAAAGGTACGAGTATATAAGAAGGATTCAATGAAATAAAAATTAAACATGTTTTTTACAGAAAAATACATTTACATGCATTATGTATTTACCCCCCAGAAAAAAAGGGATAGCCGTGTATATATTTCAATATATCTGCCAACCCTAAATAGAATAGAAGGATGAAAGTATGTACGATTAACTTAATATCTCCTATCTATATATCTATTTTCTAGTGTACTCATAGACAAGTTAACGAAGCGATAATCGATTCCAAATATCTGCCTACCCTTCTGAGAAGTGCTCATGTATATGTATGTATTATAATACGTGTTTGTTTCAGATGCTGGGCGTCATAACAACCTACCTGGTTATAGTGATTCAGTTCAAAAGTTTTCATCTCAATCAGTATTAATTAGTTTTGGATTCTACGAAGTTTTATTAATATACTTACATATTTTCGACGTAGCTCAGTAATTCGACGTAGCTCAGTTGTTTGGGGCTTGACTCTGTATCAGTGGGTGCAGGGTTCAAATCCCGTCGAGCATGTTCCAATGGAAATTAATTTTAATGAATTTCTATGTACATTTTCTTAATAAAATGCAAATTTTCTTAATAATAGTAATGCTTGTAAATGGCGACATGGCTTACCTCCTGTCACATTGAGTATTGACTATCTGGTCAACTCGTGGTTCCTTTGCAATTGCGGAGATGAAAACCTGAACCTCTGACTACCCCGCAAGGGTCGTGAACGCATTTGTTTTTCACTTATATATATATATGAGTAGTTAATATGTAAGTAGTTTTGAGTTTGTAAATATTGTTTTTTTAATTTCGTTCAATAAACATTACACAATTTAATTTTGTTATATAAACAAGGAAATTCCCGTTCTAGTCTGTGACGTAAAAAGAATGCTAACTAGCTGCCATACTTCCCAGCATTACGTAAGAAGCGACTAAGAGACTAGGGGTGTACAACTAGTAACCTGTCACCAATGTTCTATGTGACATCACAAACCCAGTATTCATGCTAATAAGTGACCAAGAAGATTCTCATGTCTGCAAAATTCTGTCCACCCCGAAAGGGATTAAAGGACGCGAATGCATATGTATGTAAACAAGGTATTTGTGCTAATTAGGGATTTAATATGATATAACATAGACATCGTTGTAAAATTTTGTACTAAAATTACCGCGTATAAGCACTGACTATTGACTATACCTGAAAAAAAATAATAAATTTGCTATTTACTCATTCATAATAATATTTGTCGTCCCTTTGAATTAATTTAAAACCCTGTCGGAACCAAATTGGTGTTTACTTGAATCGTTTAGACATTGAAATCATATTGAAATTGGGTTGAAATTATGTTGAGTAACTTCGTTTTCACCGCCGACGGAATATATTAAAGTCTCTGATGAAATTTAACATAAATTAAGGTATAGGTCATTGGTTTAAGCCTTTTACATACATTCATTTATATCACGTCTGATTCGCTGTAGAGGGATAGGCAGAGATCACGGATCCCCATCTGTCCCGATCTTCACAAACCACTTTCGCTTCATTGACACTCATACATTTCTTCATACACACTCGGCAGATATAGATACTCGTAACGTAACTCTTGGAATATGGTTTAATCAGTAGGTGACCTAAATATAACATACGCTTCACGATTTGTGTATAACCACAACCTTTTTATAGTAGTCAGAGGCTTAAGTGCGCATTTCCAAAATTTGAAAGGCATATTAGGTAGTATACCTTTATACACACAACCTTTTTATAGTTGTCAGAGGCTTGAGCGCCTATCTCCGAAATTTCAAAGGCATGTTAGGTATGAGCTACTCAAAGTCTGCGTTTCACTAGATAGACAGCACCCAATGATATAGGTAACCGTATATAGACACTTAGTCTAGTAATTAATCAGTAGATTTTAAGTTCAACGCTTGCCGAAGTATGTATCAATAGAAATGAACGTTTCAAAGTTTCCCAGTTACATAAGTTTTGCAATAAAAAATGTATTTGCCATAAGCTTCATTTCTATACACTAGTTAGTAGTTTGTCCTTTAAAAATGGATAATCTAACCACGGTTCACCACTCAATTGTAATATGTGTTATAACTAAAATGGATAACATAAGTACAATTATTAACATTAAAGTGGAAAAAGTTGAGCATTCAGTGACTAAATCAAATTATGAAAAATTACGTAGAATGTTCCCATTGGCACTTTGTACTCGATTCTTTTCTTATTGAAACAACATTCGTTATTATTACAAGTAACTTTAAATACTCGGACATTTATATCTTAAAATTAAACAATATACTATACAATATCTTAATACTATGAAGATACGGAGATCCCTGATTCTTCCTTTCACCCAAACCCAGGAACCACGTTGCTGATAACCGAACTAAAGTTGCTGATTCCATCAGCAGACATTGGTGCAGCATTTGACAGGAGACCAGTTAAAGCCTGACCGTTCACTGGCCTGACTATCGCTTGAAATGTACCCATGATCACTTGGGTATCTCCACCTGGTAACTGACGCTTTTCTCTTCTTTCTTCCTCCAATCTTCCTGTATCTTCTACTATGGATTGTTTTTCCATGTCGTCGTACTGGTAGATATCGTCTGTATCTATTAGGTTACCTTTTTCGTTATTTTTGTTTTGTTTTCCGTTGGTTTTGTAGGTTTTCTCGTAAGAAGTCATTTTTAAATCCTCGTTTTTCACAAATGAAGTGTGGGAATTTCTGTTATAGATGTGGTCTGTTATTAATAACATGTTGATAGGTAAAAATACAGATAGAAGGATTAAAACTGTTCGCTGCATGGCTGGTTAGTTACTGAATAAGAATGAAGGTACTGTTTATATTTAACCGCAATTTTAAATGTATGCAATTCTTATCTTAGGATAAGACGTATATAACGAATGGCTTTGCATAATTTAAAAGAATATTAACCCCATTTTAAAAGTACTTTTGATAGATAACGTAACATGCACGTATCCTGAAAGTAATATGATATCAGTTATTATATATACCTTTAAATTATTATTGCATATTATCTATCTACTTATCCATTAAAAAAAGTTATAAATAATCACTATTGTCGAGTCGAGGGAGATTTCGTAGGACCCTTAGATTATAGGACAAAATACACATCTGCTAAGTCACGTGATCTGTCTAAACTATTCCCTATATATTTCGATTTCTTTTCTCTTAGAATTTTGCCCATTGACTAAGGACCCAGTATCAGTATCAAGGTGATTAATAGTACCTCTTATCTCGCTAAAAAAGTAGAAACGTGGATATATGTATGAATTTTACCAAAAAAATGTAGTGACTAAGATTGAAAAGGACATAATCCGATGGTTTTGGACATGATTATGCGGATGAATGATAGAAATTGACAAAAGGAATATATGTGGGTGAAGTGGAAGGACAGTTATATAGGGGCTGGCCTAATAGGACATATGACAGTCAGATATACGCTATATTAGAAAAGGATGACGTTAGAAGTACTTATAACCGCCAAGTGTGTATGAGTGTCAATGAAGCGAAAGTGGTTTTTCAGGAACGGGACAGATGAGATTCCATGTTTGTTCTCTGCCTAACCATCTACAGGGAAATGGGCGTGATGTGTCCGTATGTATGTAATGTCATGATCTTAATTATCTACCAGTCTTAAGACACCACAATAGTTTAAGTGAGTTTGTGTGTAATCTTGAATGCACATATACTCACTATCTATTCAACCTTGGAAACATGATATCACCTTGGCTACCTTTTGATTTATTATCGGGGTTGTGATAGAAAAAGGATGAACTATAGGTAATACATTTTTTATAACTTTCTATATACCTAGTCTCTTAGTTGACTTATAACACATAAATACGAAAAATAATCAAGGTATTTATACACCATAGCTGGTTAAAATTTAAGAGCTGTAGTTTTATTAAATGATTATATTTTACCCTATTTTTTATAGGTTTATGTAAGTACATACGGTAAGATTTAGATACTTTTTTAATTTACAATCTTGTTTATTTTAAATTATAAAAATAAAAGAAGTTGCACATTAATTGATAATTCCAGTCCATAAATTGCATATAAGTATCAACACAGTTCCAAAATATAAAAAAAAACACCAATATTTATAATTCCGAGGTTCTGTCCACCCCGAAAGCGTGTAATTAATATATTCGGACCATCACGATAGAGCCAAAAACAATTTCCTAACTCACAAGCTCACATATCACCGAAAAAGAACTTTACAAATTACTTCAGGCACTGACATACAGAAAATAATTAATCACAGAAGAAAAATCTTGGACTCCCCAATTTAACGATAACATATCGGCCCCACCTATACATTGCCAGCTTGGGACAACGTTATATTAATTCTGTCAAAGCCAATCTCCAATGGATGGGTTACTAAAGTGATTCCCGAGATCGTTTAAGCGGGATGTTTATGGGGTTGATTTTCAGTTTGAATCTGTCTCTTGAAGGGATAAGACGTGTCTTCGTAAATTAATTTAGTTACGTGATTATTCGCTAACGGAATATTTGGATTTGTATGATAAATGTTGAAAACAATTACAGTGATGAGTTCTTATAAGGAATCCGTGAAAATTTAAGCTGCTTCGTGAAGTATAGTAAGTGTTTATTAATAAAAAAATCATTTCAATTTTTTTTTATTTATTTATTATTTCTTTGCCACATAGTTAGCTGGGAAGAAATAAATTATATTATTTTTAATATTATTTTAGCATGTTTATCTAGGAAGTAAATAGAATTAAAACTAACTGCGTTTCTTCGTAGCAATCCGTAGTAACCTACTAAGGGAGTGTCTGTAAATTGAATCTTTTTTGTGATAGGCTACCTCATGCTTGCTAAAGGTGAGACATCATTCAAATTTTAACCACCCGAAAACGATTTCTGGATATAATAATATATACTAAAGTATATACAAAGTTCTTAATGGTTAGCATCTCCTATCATCTTAATTCTATAAGTCATACTAAAGTTGGGAGATATGCTATAAATGTGATTGGTATATGAAATTGTATAAAAAGTAATAAGAAACAAATAATATATAACAAGTAATTAATAACAAATTTCGATAACTTGTTTGTCTCTCAAACTTTCATAATTAACACAAAACAACAACATTTACGTTTAATTTATTCACTATACGTGACAGAGATTCAGCTCATTCCAACAATTTTTACATAAATTCATATATTCACGCCTCTACATCCCCAACGGGATACGCAGAGACTATCGCCACTTGGAACGATCCTGACAAATCCCCCTTGCTTCACTCACACCCATTAATCTTCTCATACATGCTCTTCTGTTCTTCATGCTACGTACGCCCGCCTTGAGAAGAATGTCTCCAATTTGACTTCAGTAGCGAAACAGTGTGTGTGTGGTGTGAGGGCCACTACGTCAATCTCTTTGAAAATTTGCTAGGATTTAGTGAACATTCCAAAAAAAATTGTGCAACTTGGAATCTGAATTTGTGAAAGTCAATTAAGTCTATCGTGCCTAAAAAGCATTAGTGGAGTAAGCGCCCTGTATACGTTCAATCTATCAGAGATAATAAACGTAGAACGTCGAATTCAGCTATAAAAGAAAAAAAAAGTATACATACACTCACGTCCGTTTATCCATGTTTATTGGACAGAACTTTGGAGACACGATCAAGAGACATTCTATTAGGTTACGTTTTAGCATGAATATTGCGGTTATAGGGTTAGCATGTCATATAGAACATTGATGACAGGTTGCTAGTGCATTGATAAATAGATTCTATTGGCCTCTAGTCCTTTAGTTACCTCTTACGGTATACCTTAATGAAATGTAATGCAAAATTATATACTTAAGCACAACTAAGGTTAGGTTAGGTATGAGATTGAACGTATGTATGTATTTTGATATGCAATTCAGTATTTGTGAACTTTTTCTGTATTTTTTGATGGCCGTTTAAATACCATCCTGAAAGAAATAGTTGCTTATCTGGTTCAATCTTGTTGACAAATATAGAAGGCTTAAAATAGCAGTAATTAAAAAAGCCATTAGACTGAAAGTATGTAAATTATCTATTCGATTGATTGAAGTTCACATCAGCACTACACGTCATATACTTAAGGCTTCAATCCATTTTAAGGTTGACAAAATCTTTGAGTCACATCTCCGCGATTAACTTAAGTATATCATGAATAGTTATACTAGCTATATTACGTTAAATGCAGTATTGGAAATATCTGTAGTGGTGTTTCATTTGAGATTGAATATAAATAAATAAAGGAAGAAATTTATACAGCCAAAGTTGAAGGTAGAGTTGGACGGGGTAGGTCGCGTAGAACTTATACAGATCAAATTGGAAACATTCTTCTCAAAGCGGGTGTACGTAGTGGCAAGAACAGAAGAGCATGTATGAGAAGGTTAATGGATATGAGTTAAGGAAGGGAGATTTGTCAGGATCGTTCCAGGTGGCGATCGATAGTCTCCGCCTATCCCCTTAGGGACGTAGAGGTGTGAATATATGTCATAAATAATTGATATGATAGCATATATTAGGAAATATAGACGACAATAGTTGTTATTGATTCTCTTACTACATTTGGTAGTCAAATCGAGAAGAACTGCAGCTAGTTAGCATTCTATTTACGTAATAGATAGAAAGGCATGCAGTATTAATTAAGAAAGCAATTAGATCCTCAGTGTATGCATAATGCGTTCGACGGATTGAAGTATTTCCTTATTTGCAGACATATATACATATATATGCAGATGGCATTCTATTAAGTTATCGTGAGGTTCTGGGTTCGATTTCCTGTGAATATAGTGTTTATACAGCTTTATTTATGTTTTTTACTTGTATTAAAAATAAAGGATTAACGTCAGGAATAAAATGACATCAACGTTTTGATAAATCAACGAAAATTAATTTGTTGCGGACGTCAAATAAAGTATCGTCGTCAAAAAAGATGACAGATAATAAAAAATAAACAACGAAATGGAAAAAATAATAACATTTAATCTTAAAAGGTTAAGCTTTAGTTTAAATCATTATTTACGATTTTGTAACAAACTATTACATTTGCTTTTTTTCTTGTAAAATCATAATACAAGAATCTCTTAAAATATTATTTACTCCTATTAAATATGAATGATTAATTGCATATGAGAATATCAACCATAAACGTATGAAGCACAAATTAAGTGGCATTGAAGAAGGGTAATACCCATAAACGGTGAACGGTTAAGGAAAAGTGGTGTGGAATAGAAAATTGGGATATTTTTCTACATTCGTATATATGTATATATTCGCGTCCTTTAACCATTATTGGAGTGGAAATAATCTCAGGGACGCATCTTTATGGTTAACTTAGATAAATATAATTATGAAGTTTTATAAAATTCACATTCAAAAACATATACATTCACGTCCTTTAGTCTCTTTCGGAGAGGACTGAACCTTGGAGATATAATATCTAATAATAATAATGAACGAGTTTCTTTACAGTTACAAAAACATACTCAATACGAACCGTTTACAATTAAAACATACAAACTAGGGGATAAAACTTGTGCATGTTGGTGTCACAGCAAAAGGGTTCCATTGTTCTTATGTCGGAACAATTGGAGAGCAACGTTTATATTTTAAAGAATAGTGAAATAGTGTAAAACTTAAATATCTCTTATGAAATGCATCGAATTATACGGCGAGGGAAAAACATCGTGGGGAAATCTACCTGCTCCCACAACAGGTAATAGTTAGTGCTTGTAACTTTAATTAAGTGAGCAGTATAATTTAGATATATTTTTAATTTAACTTTACAACTATTTTGTTTAATTATTATTATTCATCTTAAAAACAAATGAATTCACGTCCGTTCAGCACTGACTAGGTAGTCACTATGTATTTTAATTCATATTATATTAATTTATTACTATAAGTGACATAAACTGTATTGAAATATGATCAATAATTCATGAACAAAATAAATAGATGTGAGTGAAAGAGATTTTTCAGGATCGGTCAAAATGACGATTAATAGTCTCTGCATATCCCTTTAGTAGTAGTAGTAGAAGTGTGTATGTATGAACAATGGAAAAATCAGACCAAATTTAAGCATTTCCTAAAGTCAACATGTATAAAAATTACTCAGATTTTTCCGTGCCTAATTTTTTGCCTTCAACCCACCCGTATTCATTTATTTTACAAGCTATTTTCGGTTCGCCAAAGGGCCAGATTAAGGGTGTCTTTCCACTTGAGCTACGCTATGCTATTTTGCTATAAATCTTTATGATGCATGTATAAAAATGTATATATGTATATATGAGACTCAATTCTATTGAAATTTTATATAGAGATTTTATTGAGACACAATTAATAATTCCATTTATGTCTATTAGGGTGGATATAGTCTCATATATACATATATTACATGGTTCATTTTTAGCAAAATATCTAAATAGTGATGTAAATAAAAATATATTGGTGACTGGTAGCTAGGTCATCGCCCTATAAATTACATTGATCACAACTCCCTAGTCACTTTCTAGACATGTCGAGATCAAATGATATGTTACAAATGACTACAAATACTATAGTGTATTCGCGTTAAGAAAATAGTGACGTCATCATTACCCAAACGATTTGACCAATGAGACGTGACAACGAATGTCTGCGATTGGTCAATGTGACTTGTTTTCTCATTTACTCACGTCTCATTGGCCAGTTTAACCTCTGATTATCATGACGTCACTATTTACTTAACGCGAATACACTATACATACATACGCGTAAAACGATGCAGTTTTAAGGCAATGAGAATCACTCTAGGTACTTCTAACGCCACCCTTTTTCAATAATTGGTACTAGCTCTAGTGGAGAAGCACCCTTAACGAACCCATGCGACGTCGTCATAAGCGGTGAATATGAATTTGATGGAAATGGAATATCAGTGGGAGATTGCCACTCCCACCTATTGGTGCAAATGGGAATTAATATTCGACGTAACGTGACGTAAAAACGAAGAGTTAAAGAGAAATTTGAATGTACATACATCACGCCTTTATTTCTACAGTAGGGCAGGCAGTCTGTCAAAACAGTAAGTGTCAGTTAGAAGTTAAACATACTAACCATAATAACTTACATATAAAAATCACGTATTTTACCCTGCAAAGGGGTAAGCAGAGATAACAGATCCACATGTATTTTGATCCTGAAAAAATATTATCGATTTATTAATATCCATACACCTTTTCATATATAAAAAATTTGGCGTAGCTCAGTTGTTTGGGGCTTGACTCTGTATCGAGGGTACAGGGTTCAAATCCCACTTGAGCATGTACCAATGGAACTGAAGTTTAAAGAATTTCTATGTACATTTTCGTAATAATAATACATTTACGAAATGCGTCGAATACTACGATGAGGGAAAAACATCGTGAGGAAACCTACCTGTTCCCAGAACAGGTAATAGTGCTTGTAAATGGCGACATGGCTGACGACCTGTCACATTGAGTACTAAGTATCTGGTTAACACGTGGATTCGAGGTGGCCATAGAATTACAACCTGAACCTCTGACTACCCCGTAAGGGTTAATGGTCTTGAACGCGTACGTACGTACCTACCTTTTCATACACACTTGGCGGTTTTAGGTACTTTTAACGTCACCCTTTTTCATTATGACGTCTATATAACAGTGTATTTTTTAACAATAAGACGTAGTAAGTCGGGTTATCCCGTGCTAGTCTGGGACGTAAGAAGATCGCTAACTAGCTTCCGTTCTTCCCGGCATGTCATAAAAGGCGCTTAAGAGACAAGGGGTAATGGAATCTATTGAGTCACGGGGTAGTCTCCTGTCATCAATGTTCCATATAAAGTAAAAAGTCCAATATGTATGTTATAAGTGACCCAGGAGATATTATATCTCCAAGGTTCTGTAAATCCCGAAAGGAATTAAAGGAAGTGAATGTATATATGTATGTATGTAATACTTCACAAAGAAATCATACAATAACTTTCTTATATCTATGAATTTTATTACTCTTGTTTACTAACTGTTCATTCTTGAATCGCAGTGGAAAACATCGTGAAGAAATCTACATAACGTATTTACCAATGAATATTCATCGTCTTAAGGAAACGCTGCTGAAGTATGCAATTTATATATTTTGACGACCTCCGTGGCGCGATCGGTTAGACACCTGAACGCTAATCGTGAGGGTTCGATTCCCGGTGGAGGCAGAGGTAAGAACTACGCTTTTCTACTGCTTTCCAGTGTGGTCGTTGATTATATATGCTATGTATGTATTATACTATATATAATATGTATACATTTCTTAAATATACGTTGACTAGTATCCTGAACACAAGTCTTAAATGTACTTACCAAGGGGCTAGTTCAATTGGTGTAATAATGTCCAAATATTATTAATATGTCTGTGGATAGTCTGTCCCTTTGGGGTATATATTAATATATGGCATATAAAGCGTGACGTTAATAGTATCTATAACGGACGAGAGTGTATGAGAGCCAAATGAATGTTCATCTAGCGAGACTGGTTTGTCAGGATCGAGACAAATGTGAATACTGTCTTTTTTAAATTTACTATACTACTTTATTTCATAAAACATTTACTTTTATGATTTTATGTGCTATTTGCTACGATATTTATAATATAGTAAAAATCATTTACAATAAGATATAACTAAGGAAAATAAATTAACGCTTACGGGGTAGTCAGAGGTTCAGGTGTCCATCTCCGCAATTGCGAAGGTAGTAATTATATGGCCACCTCGAACCCACGTTTTCCCCCAATGAAATGTAATGAATTTCCACGTACATTTTCCTAATAAAAATACATTTACGAAATGCATCGAATTATCCCCGAACAGGTAATAGTTAGTGTTTGTAAATGGCGACATGGTTGACCACCTGCCACATTGACTACTGACTTTATGGTCAGCATCTGGGTTCGAGGTGGCCATAGAATTACTACCTTCGCAATTGCGGAAATGGACAACTGAACCTCTGACTACCCCGCAAGGGTTAATGGTCGTGAACGCGTTTGTCGTTTGTCTTTTATAAGATATAAATAAGTTAAACCAATCCGTTTCTCTTAAATAATCTTGAGAAACGACAATTTTCATTGATATGTGACAATCAAATAAAATTTTCCATCACGACCTGTCAATAAGAATTTAGGGACCTCAAGTGTATTTTTATATTCTATTAGCCTTCAAACTCCCTAGGGCATCGGAAATAAAGGTCCTTTATTTAATTATGCCTTTGTAGGTCTTTGGCCTCTACAAACTCATTTTTCACCAGAATAAACAAGATAAACGAGATCTGTGGTCCTTGATAAGGGAAACTGACGTGATGTATAACCCTTATCACATATCTACATACATATATTCAGGCCTCTACACTACGGCAGAGACTAACTATCGCCACGTGGAACAATCCTGACAAATCTCCCTTGCTTTACTCACGTGCATTAGCCTTCTCATACATGCTTTTCTATTCAGGCTGCGTACATCTGTCTTAAACAGAATGTTTCCAATTTTATATGTATGTTTAATAAATACTTACTATTAATAAGTCCCGAAATTCACGAAGATTTAACAAAATTTGGATTTTATATATCGATTTTTGTTCGATTTTTTAGAAAGTTGAATCGCTTTCCTGTGAAT
The DNA here is from genome assembly GCA_030578115.1 of Leucoptera coffeella. Classification (NCBI taxonomy): domain Eukaryota; kingdom Metazoa; phylum Arthropoda; class Insecta; order Lepidoptera; family Lyonetiidae; genus Leucoptera; species Leucoptera coffeella. The sequence continues at coordinate 75,092 of JAMBLF010000697.1, read as the reverse complement.
TTTGAAAATGGCACTTAGGCAAAATAGCCTTTGCTATAATAAATATTGGGACACTGTTACACCAATCGAACAAGCCCCTTACTAAGTACATTTAAGACTTGTGTTAAGGGTACTAGTCAACGTATATTTAAGAAATATATACTTGTTATAGTAAGTATATATATTCATTCATTCATTAATATCCTATGTCCCCTAGATGGGGCAGAGGGCATCCACAATGCTCCGCCGTCTCGATCGGTCTTGGGCTTCGCACTTGATTCTTTTTTGTTGACTCGACGTCTTTCCAATAGCCGCCGCTTCTGCGATGATCGATATATATATGTATAGAGCATATACAATCAACGACCAGACTGTAAAGCAGAAGTAAAGCGTAGTTCTTAACTCTGCCTCCACCGGGAATCGAAACCGGGACCATTAGCGTTGAGGTGGCTAATAGAACGCGCCACGGAGGTCGTCAAATATATAATGACATAAAGTTTACGAACAACACTCCATTTTTCAGTAAAGGGTACTTATTGTGTAATTTGACATGAAATAGGTTCTGAATAAAACAGATTTAATTATTGTTTTGTTCCCCGATTGTAACTGATATGCATGGAACGCAGAACAATGGCACTTGTAGACTAGATGTATTATTTTTCTATGGATATACATTCACGTCCATCAATCTCTTTCAGGGTGGACAGATCCTCAGAGATATATGTATAATACCTCCTCGGTCACTTTTAGCAATTAGGCAGGCGTGATGGTATTGATATAGAGTATAGGTCTCAGGTTCATTACCCATCGCTCAATATGTACAATTTACCTTTAGTTATGTAGTCGACATGCCGGGAAGAACGGCAGCTAGTTCGACCTCCTTTTTTCCCAAACTAGCACGAGGCAGAGTAGTTGTGAATTACGGAAAGATAACCTCAATTCAGTTTTATTGCACTATAAAAATTGTAATAAGATTCATATGGAATTACATGTAAGCATCGCCCGCCCATACGTAAACACAGCAAGCTTTGCAAGTTATTTGATTACACCCAGGCTTTGCAAGTTGTTTGATTATACACAGGCTAAATAAAGCCTATAAGCCTAGTCTTTTGTTTTATGGTTGACAGAGAGCTGGTGTAGTTTTTAAACTAAGACTGTCAACTTACTTTTAAGATGATTCTTTCAAAATGCAAATGAAAGGTTTTTTAGTTTTTTGTTTAAGGAATACAAAACAAACAAAAAGACCATCGTATTCGCGAATTTTAAGCCTTGCGGGGTAGTCAGAGGTTCAATTTAGTACTCTACAATCGCGAAGGTAGTAATTCTATGGGCACCTCGAATTGACCAGAAACTCACGTGTTGACCAAATAGTTAGCACTCAATGTGGCAGGTGGTAAGCCATGTCGCCATTTACAAGCACTAACTATTACCTGTTCGCGAAACACGTAGGTTTCATCACAATATTTTCCCTCGCCGTAGTGTTCGGTGCATTTTCAAATGTATTTTCGTTACAAAAATGTACATAGAAAATATTCTATTCGTATAATATATACATAGATGTAAGGACTAGGAATCAAACCCTTATATTTAATGTTCGAAGTCTTTACTTTTAACAGTTCTGCAATGTAATCAAACAATCAAGTCAGACAGTACTTACAAAACCTTAATAATGATTACATTGCAAAGTTTTCGTAAACAGCCTTTGTTGTTAATGAATTTCGTCACCTCAAATAGTCAAGTTCAAGATCAAATAACTTGTAGGGCTTTGCTTGGGTTCATTGATGTTACTTAATGTTTTTGTATTACTATAAATATACCTAAATGTAATTTATTTCAACGTTATGTACTTGTTGTGTTGTTTAATCTTATTTTGATGTTATATAAATGTTAAATAATAATTTTATATCTAATTGTAATTTCATTGTGTCAATGCAATGTAGGCAACTTAATGAATATTTATTATTATTTTTATTAAATTATTTACAATAATAGATATACTGGAATAGAATCTGGAGATGAATTCACAGAAAAGTATAATTACATATCTTTACGACTGTAAAACCTGGGGTAGTTAGAGGTTGAATGTCCACAATCAATTAAGCTTTTTTCGTAGTATAAATAATGATAAAGTAATAATTTTATATTTATAAATGACTAATAGAAAAGAAAGTAATTCATCCGTAAAATAGGTTATATAGTACAGTGTCTATTTAGGAAAAATAGAACGCTTTCTAGTACATAGTGAAAATGTAAACCTAAGCACAAAGAAGTATCAATATAGTCTTAAAACATTATAATAATGTTTATCGATCTACAGAAGAATCTTTAGATCTGTATAAGAATATATTATAAAAGCATACCTAGACTGACACACAAAACATGCTTTATATTGGTGAATAGTATCCAAAAAATCATTAAATATCTTTAAAATTATTCTTTGTCATTCATCCATAAACCATAGTTTGATGAGTATACCCTCGGTACCAAACCTACAAATTCGTAATGACTCATCGACCAGAGGTTATCGTCACCTTGTAGGTTAGTTCAATCAGTGTACATAATCTGTACCCTTCATTGTTACAGACACGTCGAGTCTATTATCAAAAGGTGCTTTGAACACCCCTTGTTTACCTAACAAATACCTACCGTGGTCACAACTGTCAGTCAATAAGAATAGTGCTTGAAAAATTACGTAAATATTGTGGGGACTACAAAAATAATAGGGGTGATAAATTGTAATGCGTTTGAATTGTGAATAAAATGGTGGAATAATATAAACAAGTGAATGAAAAGGTTTAGTCAAAAAGAGAGAGGGGATACGATGAAAAATAACAAGCGAATAAATTATAAATCTATTTTGAATATATAGAAAGTATAGGTGTATTTGTAAACTCTGTAAATATAATGTTGATATTTCTTGAAATTATGCAATATTCTTTAATGATATCTATAAAATAAATAGGACAGAAATATTCAACATTATTATATCCTTTTTAAAACAATACCATATATTATATTTTTCAATCTTAACACAAGTATTTGACATTCTAAAGAATAAATTGTTAAATCCAAATTGCTTATTCCAATCAAACTCGTTTGAACTGAAATGTAATATAACTTTATTATTTGTTAGATTTTCACTTCAACTTATCTCATAAACAACAAAGGAATACTTGGAATGATACCCTAGCCTCTTCTGAATAGGGTAGACGGAACAAATGGTATATTATTAACAAAACATGAGTATGGAATAGTAAATTATTTCGAAATACTTTCAAACTATTTTACTGTTTCAAGCTAAAATCGTATCGTAATTTTAGAGTTTAGATAGTAGATAATTTCAGTATTACTAAGTACGTATGAATTAATATTTATTACTCATTATTAGTTATTACTCGTTTCTATATAATGGATATTATATTCATGCCTCTACTTACCTAACGGGTTAGACAGAAATTATTGATAGAGCCACCTTAAAAGAACCTGACAAATTTCCCTCATCTCACTTTTATATCCATTATTTTTTTTATTCTTTAAACATAATATTTGCAATTTAATCTGCGTAAACTTTTTGCGGACTAAAAATCTATTATAACTAATAATGATAATGAGAGATATACAAACTGAAAGCGTAAAAAGCTTTTCGTTAATAAATTATTTAGTAACAAAGTTACAAACCTTTATTTAATGAAAAAGCTCTAAAAAGAAATACCTAAAGGTTTAAAACGGTTCTTTTAATATGCATTAGCATAACTAACCGATATAATAACTCGAACCCTAATCTCTTAAGAAAACAATTAGTGCAGAGTAATCTTTGCTAAAATCCTAATTCGTAAATATCATGAGATTAGTAATTTATTAAGGAAGTTTGTTGTTGAGCTTCCATTGAATTATTTTGCCATCAATCAAATAAATTTAATTCAGGGAAATTTTAGGTAGGTACTTGTAATAATCAATTTTCGCTCGAAATAATCCATTTTGCATATTTACTTTCATGGAGCTATATTGAATTGTTCAGTGGAGGCTGGGTTTTAAAATAGAAGTTAAGTAGCTACCTTTCTTTAAAGCAGGTTATATTGGTGACTATCTGACTAGGGTTATTGATAGGTATTTCTTGGTGATGGGCTAGTCATCAGGCATCAATAATGAAACTTAATTCCTTATGGCAATAGAATAAGTACAAGTAGAGATAATTAATTCTAAATTACTTATCCTCGTTTATGCTCTATAGAAACTTGATTATAAAGTTTATTAATTAATAAGTAAAGTCGCAGTAAAGGTAAAAATATTAAAGCTTTTGTTAGTAAAAGTGAAGTAAAAATACCAACAAAATGAAGAGTTATATAGCAAGAGTTTTAGGCTACGAAATGCAAGTGACACCCATTTACATCAACGAACTATGTAAGTATGTAAATCTATGTTAGTAGATAATATGTACATGTATAAGTCAACGATTTATTTATTTTTCATCTCTTTATTTCGTTTGGACATGTATGAATATACTATATATAAATTATAAAATAATATTTACATCTACCAATCACATATTCACGCTTCTACGATACTCCACCGATATGCTTATATCTGACTATCATATGTGTTATTGGGCTGGCCCCTACATAACCACTACTATATGTAACCGTAATTGTATACATAACGAAAATTCTATAAAGAAAGAAAGAAATAAAGAAAGAAAATACTTTATTCACTGCACCACAACAACACAAATTACATCAAACACACAAACAATAAACATCAAGAATGAAAACCATTGATGCAGTGAAAAGGTGCTGCCTCAGTATACGATGCAGCTAGGCTGTTATTATACATACATATATTCCCGCCTCTACGTCCCCAATGGGATAGGTAGTGACTATCGATCGCCACCTGGAACGATCCTGACAAATTTCTCTTGCTTCTGTCACCCATTAACCTTCTCATACATGCTCTTCTGTTCTTCACACACATACATATCGAATAACAATAATATTAATTAATTTAACAAGAAAACGGGACTTATCGCGTTTATTTTATAAGCAATTTTTTACATAACAATAAATATAAATTTTTTACATATTTTATACGTGCTATATATAAAGGTAAGTGTATGTATTTTAATTAGTTTTGAGCCTGTAAATACTTTTTTAATTTATTGTAATGATTCTAATATTAAAATGTATTACAATAAATGATTTCAAGCATAAAGGTAAGTGTTTATCTAAGCTTAAGTAAGTAAGTAAGATTAAGTTTTTGATTCTACTCATATTTGATAATCAGTATTTATATTATTTATAGGGTCATCTCGCGTGTGTATGAGGAGAGAGTGTCAATGAAGCGAAAATGCTTTGTCAGCAACGGGACAAATCCGTGATCTATACCTACCTCTCTACAAGGAATCAGGCGTGATGTATATATGTATTTCCCACGTGCTTAGTATCTAGTAAATGACGGTTTAAGTAACCTTTTTTAAATTTAGGTAAGCGGCTGGTTACCTTATTTACAGACAAATAAATAGCCAGACTATTTAATCCTTTATATATGTTTAAATTATTTTTTAGTCCCAGACATACAATAGCCAGACTATTTAATCCTTTATACGTATATGGGATCAAACCCTCAACTTAGTTAATCTATTAAAATTAATATCACGAGTATACGTAACCTAAGTGGTTGACCACTTTTAATTGATTTGGGATGCCCAGAGAGAATAATATTTGGGAAACCCTTGTTATGTCCACTTAAACATAAGTTTTTAATTGGTTACTTAATTTTAACGTTGTCAAGGATTCTATAGCCGTTTGGTGAGATAAATACTATAGATAGATTTAGGTATGGACTAGTTTATATACATATATTTTCATATAAGTATATTTAGACAAAGACAAACGCGTTGACGACCATTAACCCATGCGGGGTAGTCAGAGGTTCAGGTGTCCAGCTCCAAAATCGCAGAGGTTGTAATTCTATTGCTGCCTCGGACCCACGTGTTGACCAGATAGTTAGTACTCAATGTGACAGGTGGCAAGCCATGTCACCATTTACAAGCACTGACTATTACCTGTTCGGAGAACAGGTAGGTTTCCTCACGATGTTTTCCCTCACCGTAATATTCGATGCATTTCGTAAATGTATTTTAATTACGAAAATGTACATAGAAGTTCAATAAACTTCATTTCTATTGGTATATGCTCAAGCGGAATTTGAACTCTGTACCCACTGATACAGAGTCAAGCCCCAAACAACTGAGCTACGTTGTAAGATTATTTAGGTTTCTGCTTTTCAGTGGGTAAGCAGAGACTATAAACTGAACACCTTAATTGATCCTGCTTCCTGACAAATGTTTGTCGTCATACAAATAGAGAACTTTTAAAATAAATATGTTGATTGTCAAGTCATATAATTCAGGTTGAACTTTCAGGTAAAAAGTGCTTTACGAGTGGCTTAGATAGTGTTTGCTTTAACTCTGACTACCCTAAAAGGGTTGTGTTGTCGTGAATGAATGTTTATTTGTGACAAAGGGGTTGAAAGTGTTTACTGTGTTTTCGAAGTTCACCATACTTCAATATAACGAATGGTCGAAATTTCGTGGGTAACTGCCTTAAATTATGAGTTTGTAAGGTTTAATCTTACAAAATATTGCTTTTTCTTAAATAATTCTTCTTGTTTTTAGTCAGAGTCTCTGCTAGAAATTATTTTGATTTATATTAGATTGTGATGCTGTGTATGCGATAAGATACATGCTTTAAGATTCACTAATATGATTGCATATCCATGCAAAGTTTAGGCGGATTCATAATAAGCAAAAATCCCTTATAAACATACAATACATAACATACAATCGTGACTGTTAAGCCTTGCGCGGTAGACATATGTTCCAATATATTTTTGTTATCATTAACGGAATAATGCATTACAGTCTAAACAATTCATTATGATCGGTAATATAATAAAATATATACCTTAACAAAACAAACAATAGCAAATAACATAAAATTTGACTTTACGGAGTAGTTAGAGATCCGTTTTTCATCTCCTCTATAACGGAGGTAGTAATTCTATGACCGCTACGACCAGAGGTCCAAGTCTACTAATACATTTTAGCACATTAATAGTCAAATATCACTTCAATAATGTGAACTTGGTAGTGTATTAGCAAAAGTGTAATATTTCACCATTGATGACAGTAAAAGTATCTAATTTAGCCTTCAAAATAGTGAACTTTGTTTCTTTTGATATTTTAGAACAACTTGTCACTGTTACTGAAGTGATATTAAGCTGATATTTTAATGTATTAGTGAACTAGGGTCCCAGATTGTCACACACAGTACATTTAGATACCATATATAACCATAATTTATGAACTAATAGCTACTTCTAACTATCACAAAATCGCTACCTAGATTCCCATCTGAATTATTGACTACTACATCGGATAAACAAAGCAACTAAACCAAGTGTAAACAAAGCACTGTATCACACTCCACTCGTGTGAAATGAACAGAGTTTAGATTAAAATCTCTACTGTATTGCAAACAAACTATTGAGTCTCTGCGGAGTTAATTGATTTTTCTAATCGCTGTTTGTAGGTATATTATGTGTTGGTTGCTACGTAAATAGAATATTGCTTACTGAATGTTGTTAACAAGAGATCCATACAAAAAATACATATATATCACACCCTTTTCCTGTAGAGGTAAGCAGGGATCACGGCTCCCTATCTGTCCCTATCCTGAGAAAACACTTTCGCTTCATTGACACTCAAACACCTCCTCATACACACTTTGCGGTTATACATATATAGTTCCAGCATTATCCTTTTTCGATATCTATCTGACTGTCATATGTGTTATTGGGCTGTCCCCTACGTAACCACTATTGTATCTTACCATGATTGTATAATCATCATCATCAGCCTATAGTAATCCACTGTTGGACATAGGCCTCCCCCAAATGACGCCACTTCTCCCTGTCAGTGCGTGGCCGTTCGCATCCATTCGATGCCAACCAACCTGATACGTGATTGGACATAAAGCATAAATTCTATAGTTACATATATGAACGCCTCTACGTCCCGAACGGGATAGGCAGAGACTATCGATCACCACCTGGAACGAACATGACAAATCTTTATATATATATATATATATATATACTAAATAACATTGTTGTTGGTGACAAAGATGTAAGAAGATAAAGAATAACTGTAATGGCTAGGTTATGAGCCAAATAAACTATTTTTTATATCTTTTTTACTGTCCAATCATGCCTAACATACAAAACATAGTCCTTATGTCACCACCAACGTCATTCTAAGAAACTTTACTTTTCACTAGTACAATAAAACTACGTAGTTGACATTTACGTTTTGTTTTCTATTAGGTGTGGACAGAAACTTAGAAGAAACTAGTATTAGGTTAATCTATAGGGTTGAAATGGCATTTATATGGAATGTTATATTATTTCGGCATCGGGACTATTAGTTCGTTTGACAAGTACATGTAAGACTCGATATGAGGGTAATATTGAAACTATTAACCAATGTAATATTGAAAATAATAAAAAAACACGTGCTTATTAATGTAGATAAATATAAAATCCATATATCAACAACCTAACTGGAAAGTACAAAAAAATGGTAAACCTTAATTCTGCCTCCGCCGAAAACCGAAACCGGAACTACACTATTAGAGTTCATGTAGTTAACCGTTCGTGCTATGGAGGTCGTCAATATTGTACAAAAATCAACAACAAAAACGGTTTCACTACCAATTGCGGGATAGTATGAACTTCAGGTTTCCATCTCCCCAATTGCGAAGGTAGTAATTCTATTGCCACCTCGAACCCACGTGTTGACCAGATAGTCAGTACTCAATGTGACAGGTGGTCAGCCATATCACCATTTATAAGCACTAACTATTAACTGTTCGTGGAACAGGTAGGTTTCCTCACGATGTTTTCCCTCACCGTATAATTCGATGCATTTCGTAAATGTATTTTTATTACGAAAATGTACATAGAAATTCATTAAACTTCATTTCCATTGGTACATGCTCAATCGGGATTAGGGTTCAAACCCACTAATACAGAGCCAAGTCCCAAACAACTGAGCTACGTCGAATTAACAACTGACCTTACCTCATAGTACTTAATTATAAAGCATTGTATATATATATATATATGTATGTACGTCCAGCAGTGGACTGCATCAGACTGATTGACTGACGAGTGATGTATGAATTCTTCCAGACCTGGAGCCCATGAAGGAGGAGGAGGTTCGCAGGGTGTCTCTGCAGCATGAGCCCCGCTCTGAGCGCCACAGCTGCGTCGTGGACGGTGCCCATGCCTTCATACTTAGGGTGAGTATAAAGATAGTATTATGAATATTCGAATTATACTTGACGACCTCCGTGGTGCGATCGGTTAGACACAACGCTAAGCGTGGGGTCCCGGGTTCGATTCCCGGTGGTGGCAGAGTTAACACTTTTCTACTGTTTTCCAGTCTGGTCGTTGATTATATATGTATTTATCCATATATAATATGTATACATTTCTTAAATATACGTTAAATGTACTACCAAGGGGCTAGTTCAATTATTATTGGTGTAATAATGTCTAAATATTATTATTATTACTTCGAAGTGTTTCCTTAAGATATAGTATTATAATAAGCTTACTTGTCACATTGAGTACGGACTATCTGGTTACCAAGTGATTTTAAGGTGTTCTTAAATTAGCAATCCCAAACCTCTGACTACTACCCAATGGATAATGGTTGTAAATGTGTTTGTCTATACTGTCAAAAATTCACGTTCAGACTTTTTCAATGTATGGAAAACTGTCTTCTACAAAAACAAATTATATGAAGGAAGGAATTTGTTTGAGTGAAGTGAGATAGATTGGTCGTTCAATGGTGCGTCGATAGTCTCTGTCTACTGTTTTAAAGAAATAAAGGCATGAATATAAACGTATGTATACATTTATATGTATATACACTTCCATTTCCTTCCACAGAGGTAACATAAACTTCCTTATTTCCGAGTATAATTATCACCTATTCCTACATCTAAAGATTTACTAACAAGAAACCTACGTAACCACTCTACCGTAAATATATTTCCCGGTAAAGTGTTACCATCCATCCGTATAACATATCAAAGCCACGAAAAGTAGCCTTTGAAGTGATACCCTAGGATATATAATAATATTCCTGGAACAAAATTACATCGGTTAAACTAGTCACTTGGTAAGTTCATTTAAGACTTGTGTTAAGGGTACTAGTCATCGTATATTTAAGAAAAAACATTGCTTATGTGCTGAGACATAAAAAGAGTATTAACTTTTCAATCTTAGTTATTACGTCTTCTTTCAAACCGCAACCCGTATGCTTTATATGTATTTATCTATCTATATTAAGTCTATTAAAAACACGTTCACTAGTACCTTTAAAACAAGTTTTAATTGGCCTACCAATTAGAATTACCAAGGGGCTAGCTCGATTGAAAGAAAGAAAAACATTTATTCATTGCTTGTATACATTTTGACATAACATTATTATTTACACACTTTGACACAACCACAATACATATAAGGAGTAGGCACTTGGTGAAAAGGTACTGTCTCAGTATTTGGTGCTAAGTTGCATTGATCCTCCGACAGCACCTAAACCAAAGTCTGTCACTAGCTGTGTACTATATATAATATATTTATTGGTAATAGAATGCTGATAATAATAATAGAATGATGGTTTGGACATGTTATGCGGATGAATGATAGCAGATTGACAAAAGGAATATATATGAGTGAAGTAGAAGGGCGGTTACATAGGGGCCGGCCTAATAAGACATATAACAGTCAAATAGACGCTATATTGAAAAAAGGTGACGTTAGGAGTACCTATAACCGCCGAGAGTGTATGAATATCAATGAAGCGAAAGTGGTCTGTCAGGATCGGGACAAATGGGGATCCGTGATCTCTGCCTACCCCTCTACAGGGAATCAGGCGTGATGTCTATGTATGTATTAGAATACCAAGAAGTGCTCAATCCTCTATTCCCCTATTCTTCACTCGTCCCTATTTACAGATATCCAGTTTCTTCGGCCTAGCGCCGCTTCGGTTCGAGTCGAGTACCAGCAATGGCGTCGTAGTCTCTTTGTCCCGGCCCATGTGCATATACAGTTACTGTTTGATGTCCTTTTTGGGTAAGTACCTATTCATAGATACATAATACTTATACTTTAAGTTCTTCGGGTCGTTTGATAATATCAGACAAAAGGCAGACAAACGTGCCCGCTCCGACAGTCAATCTTTTGACTACTCCGCCACAAGAATATAATATACTTAATTATGTTTTATGAAAGACAAAAACAATTAAAATATTGTAAAAGGTGTCATGAAAAGCCCTTTCATTTCATATACATGTTCATTACATTAACACAGGGCTGAAATAAATGTCACAAAAGATTAAAAAACTTAACGTAGTATAACGTAGTACTTAGCTTGCTACGAAAATAAAAGATCAAACAAACATACATACATGTACATCACGACCGTATACCCTTAGAGGGATAGTCATACAAACATTTTCACTGTTTTTACACTCGCGTGGTAGTCACAGGTTAATTATCACTATTTCCGCAATTGCGGAGGAGTATTTAACTAACATAAAATAAATTAAGGTATATTAATTAGCTTTTTTTGTCAATATGCATAAGATTACTTCTTTTTTAAGACAAGCTTGTAAGAAGAGTATTCTTTTCCCCTGACGAAATTGGAATTACAAGAATATCATAAATATTGAAATTAAAAAGGAAATCTTCTTAACCCACGCCCTATTTGTAATAAGAATATACTATAATTAACATTACAATTAATTAAATATACATTAATTTGTTGACCTCCGTGGCGCGAACGGTTAGCCACCTGAACGCTAATAGTGAGTTCCCGAGTTCGACTCCCGGTGGTGGAGGCAGAGTTAAGAACCACGCTTTTCTTCTGCTTTCAAGTTTGGTTGTTCAGTATATGTATATGAATATGTACTTATCTATATATAATAAGTATATATCTCTTAAATTTACGTTGACTAGTACCCATAACACAAGTCTTAAATGTGTGATAAAGGTTGGGACCAAGGGGCTAGTTCAATTGGTGTAATAATTTCAAAATATTATTATTAACATCCTTTTATCCCTTCCAGGGTATACAGAACCTTTGACGTGTAAAATGAACTTATTCACTTTTAGCATTAATAATGGGGTTGTGATGATATTTATACGAGTGAATATCATTGGTAACAAGTTGCTAGCTCACCGCCCAATAGATTCTATTGTCGATAGCCCTTAGTCGCTTATGATATGCCGGAAAGAACGACAGCTAGTTAGCTTTCTATAATGTTGCACGGGACGTGATATACTGTAATTGTAAACAATATAAATAGGCCGGTTTCTTCACGATGTTTTCCCTCACCGTTAGTGCCTGTAAATTATGTACGTTAATGAAAAGCACATTTTTAAACTGAATTCATTGCTGCATGCCAGAACCGGGATTCGAATCTAGGCTCTCAAACAATAAGAAACCAGACCAGAGGTCTTCCCATAATAAGAAATTAGTCTAAATTTGCTACCAAGTAATCAAATACATACATATATTACGACTTTAAGCTTCAACGGAATAGGCAGAGAATATCGATTGCCACATGGAACAATCCTGACAAATCTCTTTTGCTTCACTCACACCCATTAACTTTCTCATACATGCTCTTCTATTCTTCACACTACGTACACCTTGAGAAGAATGTCAACATTTTGATCTAATATATACAATAGATAAAGTTTAAGGTTGGGACTAAAGTTCGATGTAGCTCAGTTGTTTGGGGCTTGACTCTGTATCAGTGGGTACAGGGTTAAAATCCCGCTTCAGTAAGTACCAATGGAAATGAAGTTTAATGAATTTCTCTGTACATTTTGGTAATAAGAATAGATTTACGAAATGATTCGAAAATTATGGCGAGGAAAAAGATCGTGAGGATACCTGCCTGTTCCCGATCTCTTAATAATCAGTGCTTCTAAATGGTGGCATGGCTTACCACGTGTCACATTGAGTACTGACTATCTGGTAAACACGTGGGTTCAACGTGGCCATAGAATCACTACCTTCCTAATTGCGGAGATGGACCCCTGACCCTCTGACTACCCCGCAAGGGTTAATGGTCATGAACGCTTTTGTCTTTGTTTGTGACTATAATTTATGGTCGACTTTACTACTCGTTTTACCGTCCGTTTCAACACTACGCTTAACAAAAGATTGATCGAAACAAAGCCGAGGTGCTATTTAATATTCAATCAATCTATTGCCTTTCAATAAATCCTCCTTGTGTAAGCCACCATTAAAATGTGGACATTGTTCGTTTAGTCATCAATCTTTGTTGTACTGGTAGATAGAGAATTTTACCTGTTTATATGTATATATGATTTATCTGATTTAGGGAAAACTTGATTAGAATAGTCGTGGTAGTATATAATTATTATATTATACGTATATAGTTAAAAATATTCACTCTAGTTTGCGTCTTAGAAATATAATTTTAGATGTATCTGGTAAACGTTATAACTACGTCTCATCTATTTACGTTGATATCCAATTAACAAGGTATTTTTATCTTCATAATTTTATATAGAATGTTACGAGAGTGTATGAGTGTCAATGAAGCGAATGTGGTTTGTCATGATAGCAGATGGGGATCCGTGATCATTGCCTACCCCTCTACCGGGAATCAGGCGATATGTGTGAATATTATGTTTGTATGTATGAATGTTACTAAAACTAAACAACATTATACATAATAAACTTAATACCGAAAGCAATAATAGATTAAATAATTCAAACATTAATTAAATAAGGAATTCGTGAATATTTCATTTGTAAGGTAGTCTTGTATATGTAAGTTGATTTTAGTTTGTAATTAATAACAATAATAATCCTTTGAAACTCCAAAATACATTAAATAACACAATAGTACTGACGAATTATACATTACAAAATTAAATAAGAAAAATGTTATACACGAAAAAAAGTTAATTTAAAATAATTATCAATCAGAATTAAATGTCAGTCAATTAGTGTGGTAAGCCGTGTTTATTTATTATTATTTAAATTCCTTATTAAATTAACCCGTTTTTCAACCTTATTACAAGCTATAATTTATCACCTATCTATCACATAAATACATGCGTACACACTCTAAGTTAACCTCATGACATTACCGGGACTTTTCCTCTATCTGTCGTTACACTTCATTTAAGTTAAGATGGATGAGGTTTCGAAGGAAAGGCAAACAACATGAGAGGCACGCCCGAGTATCGAACCTGAACCTTCGCCAAGAAAAACAAGGTCAACTCACCCCCCTACTTCATTGAAGGCACGAGAATAGAAATATATGCATATCTATGTTAAGAATTTGGTGGTTTTAGTTAGTAAAAATTATTTGTCATCGTCACCATAGATATAAGTTCCGTCCTATACTAGTACCGTATTTATTAGGTATTACATGAAATGTCGTGAATGATTGACACTTTCATTGAATTCTTTAAAGGGTAGATTTGTAACATATTGTTAGTAGGACTGCTTATTTGCCGCTAATAAAAACAATAATAAAAGTGTACGATAAAAATAGGGATAATATAGGGTTGGACAGGGAACGTCGCATAATACATATACAAATTAAAGTGGAGAGATTCTTCTCCAGGCGGGTGTAGGCAGCGTAAAGAAAAGAAGAACAGGTATGAGAGGGTTAATGAGTATACGTGACACAAGAGAGATTTATCAGGATCATTCACAGTAGCAATTGACAGTCTCTATCTATCTCGTTAGGGAATAAATAATACATTTGTGTATCTATAAAGAATCAAGAATAGAGTAACATTGGAATGTTAACGTGCTTTAAGATAATCTACTGAATAAAATTGAAAACCGCATGTTCGATGGTGTGGAATTTTATAGAGATGAATAATAGCAAATTGACAAAAGGTATATGTGGGTGAAGGGATAGGGAAGTTACGTAAGGGTCGACCCAAGATGTGAGACGATCAAATGGACGACATATGAGTATTAAAATAGGACGGCGTTAGAAGTCCTATAACGTATGGATATCGATGAAGGGAAAGAGGATATATACTAACTAGAATGCTTAGATACATATATTCACGCCTCTAATTTCTTAATCCGATAGGCAGAGGCTATCACTCGCCACCTTGAACAATCCTGACATACTACAATCTCTTGTTAGTATTTTTTCAGTAGCGCCCTTATCGATTTGTTGGATTGGTCACCCTTTTGGGGTGAACAGAATCTTAGAGACTATAATATGTCCAAGATCACTTTTTCACATGAATGCTTGTGATGTTATATGAAATATTAGTGACAGTTTGCTAGCCCATCGCCCAATAGATTTAATTTACCCTTAGTCCCTTAGTGCCTCCTACAGGCCGGGAAGTTGGTAAGAACGGCAACTAGATTGCATTTTCTTTACGTTGCAGACTAGCACAGGACTTTTTATCTTAGAGAATTAGCATTGCTATTCAGAGGGGAAATGCTATCAGTGTCTTGGGAACCCTACCACCCTCTGACAGCGATGATTATAAAGATATTTTCTATGTAATTTCATTTTATTTCTACTTTCAGTTTATAGTTTTAATTCCTTGTTGTATTGTATATAATAAATGTACGTATATAAAATTATATACAAAAGGAAATTATTGCACACCTTTCTCTCATTCCAGTAATATGCACAGTGGCAGGCCTGACAGCCGAGATAAAAGTGGGGACCAGCGTGTCAGTTCGCATGTCTTCATCCACCGCGCAGGTGGTGTCAGCGTGTGACGTTTTGGTGGTGGTGGCTACTGCTGGGGCTGGCATCTATGGAGCTCCAAGACGGATGAGGACCATGCTCAAGTTCATGGACCATGTGGCTACGGTGAGTAACTATAATATAATATAATATTTGGACATTATTACACCAATGGAACTAGCCCCTTGGTAAGTACATTTAAGACTTGTGTTAAGGGTACTAGTCAACGTATATTTAAGAAATATATACATATTATACATAGATAAATACATATATAGCATATACAATCAACAACCAGACTGGAAAGCAGTAGAAAAGCGTTCAGGTGTCTAACCGATCGCGCCACGGAGGTCGTCAAATATCATGGAGTAATTAATAAGTGGGCCTTACGCAATATTTGTATGGAAACTAGCGTGGCATTACGCGGGGTGAAACGAGGTACGCGGGATGAAGGGGCGATATTACAACCAATCAAAACACGGCATCGGCCAATCGAATCAGGTATCTTCTTTCTACTACACATTTTTAGACTCCGCACCAATTAAAACACGCCATTTGGACTCCGCACCGCGTAACGGGGACCGCTCCTTAGGCCGGGTCCTCTTTATATTTGGTTCTTGGTGACTCTGAACCAAAAAAGAGAGTGTAGTTTTTATGAAATACAAACACATCATACTTACGGATGTTATGTCAGTGCCTGTGCCTGATAACAAAGAATACCTGCAACATGAAAACTAAATGAACATGTCCAACGTAACTATAAATTACTTACTCTGCTATTGTAGAGATGGACACGCAAAACTCTAACAAGACCACATACAGACATATTATGCTCG
This sequence comes from Leucoptera coffeella, assembly GCA_030578115.1. Classification (NCBI taxonomy): domain Eukaryota; kingdom Metazoa; phylum Arthropoda; class Insecta; order Lepidoptera; family Lyonetiidae; genus Leucoptera; species Leucoptera coffeella. Next base: position 58,435 of record JAMBLF010000697.1, on the reverse strand, counting down.
ATTCCCTCTAGATGGGTATGCAGAGACCACGGATTTCCATTTGTCCCGACAGTCCTGACAGATCATTTTCGCTTCATTGACACTCATACACACTCGGCGGTAATATGTACTTCTAACGTCACCCTTTTTCAATATGGCGTCTATCTGATTATCATATGTTTTATTGGGCCGGCCCATACTTAACCGCCCTTCCATTTCACTCTTATATATTCCTACTCTTATATATCCTTTATTCATCTACTATCATTCATCCGCATAACATGTCCAAGGAAACCATCGAAGGATATACAATATCATGATAAGAACGTTAACACAGGAATACAATACACTGTAGTTTTAATATAATATTGCATAATTGCCAACTCTCTTAGTCCCATCTTATTGATTGCAGCTGTTACTGCTAAAAATAGTCTAACTTAACTTCAGCCGAGCAAACATAAGCAACTTATCTAAACTAATTTACGCTGGCTTAACTAAAGTTTACATTTACTCAGCCATTCATATGATATGTACAAATAATATTGTTCTTGGTGGTTGTAACGTCATAATTGAGGTACGTAACAAGCTTAAGCTGTGGAGACCACACCTCAAATTCTGTGCCAGATGCAATCTGGTCTGGCCTAAGAAATAATATCTCTGTAGTTAACACAATTTATATAATAAGTATACATACCACATCTATGTATCATACCCTACTATCGACATACACTGTCTAAAATATAAAAATAATTAAATTTGGACATGATATGCGGAAGAAGGATAGTATTTTGACAATAGCGGATTAAGTGGAAAGGAGTATCTAGGAGCAGGCTCAATAAGACATACGACAGTCAAATAGACGCCATATTGAACAAGGGTTACGTAGAAGTACATATAACCGCCTAGTGTGTATGAGGACGAGTATTATGAACTGGGAAACCATGATCTCTGCCTACCTCTCTACATATAAACGGGCGTGATGTGTATGTATGTATGTACTATGTATGTAAGTTAAATGTTAATGGCCAACGCATTAGTTTGGTTATTCAGAGAGGTAATGTTGCCAGTTTGTAGCGATGAGCTAAAGGAGATATTTTTCCTTTAAAGTTTTATTTTATTTGTTTTCTTTTTTTATTGTAGATAATAGTTTTAATTTGAATTAATTAAATAAAAGTTAAATGTATTAACATAATATATTTCCAGGTGGACACAACACTAGGAGCGCAGTACTGCTCGGTGAGAGAGCGAAGAATGTGTGTGGTCCTTCTACTCGTTCTCATCGCGTTCTTCACGCTCCTGGTAGATGACTTCATCTTCTACGTGCAACAAGCGGCCAGGCATAACCGGACTTGTAAGTACTAGGTTCCAACTTAATGCCTAAGTTTGAGACCTAATTTATACATACATACACGCCTGATTCCCTGTAGAGCTGTAGAGATCACGGATCCGATTTGACCCGATCCTGACAGACCACTTTCGCTTTCATACATCTTCTCATACACACTCGGCGGTTATAGGTTCTCCTAACATCACCCTTTTTTAATATAGCGGTTATCTGACTAATAGTCTAATTTATATGAAGACAAGAGTTTATTTCAGTTGGCCCATAAGACTGGAAATACGGTTATTGAGAAGCATGTAAGAAGTGAAATTGAATGATAGAATTATAAATAATGTCATAAGGGAAGGTTGCAGTTTGAAAGAAAATGTAGTGATTTAAATTGAAAAGGGCATGCTTCGGTGGTTTGGACATGTTGTGCGAATGAATTATGGTATATTAACAAAAGGAAAAGTGGAAGGGTGGTTACGTAGCCAGTCCTATAGCACAGTCAGATAGACGCCATATTGAAAAAGGGTGACGTTACAAGTACCTATAACAATTGAGTGTATATAAGTTGTATGGATGAACGTCAATAAAACGGAATTAGTTTATCAAGATCGTGACAAATTAGAATCTGTGATCTGTACCTTCCCCTCTTTAGGGAAACGGGCGTGATGTGTATGTATGTGTTTCAACGAGATTCTCGCAAAGCGGAAATCACCAGGCACCTTTTTAGTACAAATGTCTTATCGCACAGACTGTTTGCGCTGTTCGAGTTTTTTCCCGATAACAAAAGCTCGAATTTTCGTGATAAGAAACTTTGCCCTTCTAAATGAGCCTGAGAAAAAACATGAAAAGCAGTGTCTAGATGGTTTAGTATCTAGAATTCGATAACGGAAAATACCCATAGATAATCTGTCTATTTATAAAAATAGTACCAGATTTATCTTGAAAGTGTGTTTCAAGTGGTCGACGACTACAGTTGCTTAGTTGATGGTGGATACTCTAACTACCCTGATAATACAATGTATGCTCAGTTCAGCACGACATGTAGCTCTGTTGTTTTGGGCTTGACTCTGTATCAGTGGGTACAGGGTTCAAATCCCGCTTGAGCATGTACAAATGGAGATGAAGTTTAATGAATTTCTATGTACATTTTTGTAATAAAAATATATTTATGAAATGCATCGAATACTACGGTGAGGAAAAACATCGTGAGGAAACCTACCTTTTCCCCCGATCAGGTAATAGTGCTTGTAAATGACGACATGGCTTACCACCTGTCACATTGAGTATTGACTATCTGGTCAACACGTGGGTTCGAGGTGTTCATTAATTACTTCAAGAATTACTACGCAATTGCGGAGATGCAAACCTGAACCTCTGACAGGTCGTGAACGCTTTTGCTGTTTCTTTTGTATGCGTATGTATATTTACGTCTATCCATTCCATTTAGGATAGATTAATATCGAAATGATATGAAATATATGACAGGTTGCTGGCTCATCGCCAATTAGATTAACGATTAGATTGAATATTTTTTTCGTTTCTTTCGATGTATTGGGAAGAGCGGTAGATGGAAGCAATTGCTAGCTCATCACCTTGAAGCTACTTTGCTCTAATAAATATAATTATTGCCTAATTTCCTGAATAATACACAAATAGTTAGCATAGTATTACTATTTGACTGTCTGCAAGAAAAACATCGCGAGTAACCTAAATTTAAGTGTTAAACCAAGGCATCTAGTTATACATAAAAAACATACGCTTTACGACTAAAGTTTACACTCTCGCTTTTTTATTGTGGCGGGGTAGTCTGAGGCTTGAATGCCCATCTCCGAAATTTTGAAGGCTCGAAGCTCGCGTTTCACTTGACAGACAGCACCCAACATGATAGATAGTGAACCGTATCGCTGTATATAGGCACTGGCCCGAGGGATAGGCAGGATGTTTTCCTTCACCGTTAGCATCTAGTTATACTACGAAACGATATATATCTATTGCAGGGGAAGTCGTAGCAAACTACATAGCATTCTACGTGCTCTGGTTCGTAGTATTGATCCTGGAACTACAATTTGCCTTCACGGCGCTATCCGTAAAGGGGAGGTTCAAGGCTGTGAACAACGTATTGGCTCATACTGCCAGACAGGTGTCGGTACCTGGTAAGTATGCATTTACCACTCTGTTACTTTATGTCTACTGAAGCTCCACTTTTATAATATGCAATGGGTGAAGATGGAATGTTCTAGGAATATGTGAATAGTTTCTAGCTCATCCTATACTAAATATACTCGTAAATTAAATTATAATAGTCTGATTTTATTTTCTTTTCATTTACGAAGGAGCGTAAGAATTTTTTGAATAAACACACCAATAAAATAAAAACACCAATTAAAAGCATAAACTAAAAAATAACAAAACAATAAAAGGGGTATCCTTTCATTTCTACAAAAAATTTTAGTGCTGACGACCACTAAATCTTATTCGTAATCCTACTTCTATTTTATTATATTTAATTTTTGGGGATCGGTAGACATTTCCCCAAATAACAATTAAAATGAGGCTACGAAATTATGGTGGAAACACGAATTTATTAGTTTTTATTTTCTGACAGGAGAATACTGTCACATCATATTTTATTGGCAACGGACATTTTGCCGTTATGCCACAAATTCATAACCTTTCCACTTATATAGAAAGAAAGAAAGAAAAAAACTTTATTCACTAACATACAAAAACACAAACAGGAAAAGAACACCGTTGATGCAGTGAAAAGGTGCTGCCTCAGTATACGATGTAACTAGGCTACATCACTGATCCTCCGGCAGCACCCGATTCGGAAACTGTCACACGCTGCATATAATAAATAACAAACATACACAAAATAATTAATTTATAAATAACCATCGTGACAAATACAGATATAATATACAGATATATATATATATATATATATATATATATATATCTATCTTCCTTCCTTTCCAGTGGAAAAGGCGCAGGTGACGAACCAGCTGAACATGTTCGCGATCCGCGTGGCGCCGGCAGAGGGCGGGCGGGCGGCCAACATCAGCCTCCTCGTCGACTCTGTCACGCACGAACAGAGCTTCGTCGTTAAGAAGAGCTGTGAGCATGAATTATTTATACACCAGTAAATTACATACATATATACATACATACGGATCACGCCAGACTCCCTGTAGAGGGGTTGAGATCACAGATGCCCATCTGTCCCGATCCTGACAGACCACTTTCGCTTCATTGACATTCATACTTCTTCTCATACACACTCGGCGGTTATAAATACTTCTAACGTCACGCTTTCTTAATATGGCGTCTATGAGACTGTAATATGTCTAATTGGGCCGGCCCCTACGTAACCTTTCCACTTCACTCACATATATTCCTTTTGTCGATCTACAATCATTCATCCGCATAACAGGGCCAAACCATCGAAGCAGGCCCTTTTCAATTTTAGTCAGTCAGTTAGATATATGCTAATAGAAATGTTTAATTATATGTCCCATTGGTGACAGGTCGCTATAAATTCCAATTATTCTGAATTGACTATGGGAAGAAAATTAAGCAAAAATTAAGATCAATTATTATGGTGTCTGGTTGATCGACTAAAATACCTGATGTACTACGATACTTAGTCAAAATTTCTTGACAAAATTTTATTAATATTTGGAACTAGTATTAGTCCTATGCACATAACATGTTATATCAATCCTTAAGAACATAGAACAAAAAAAACTTTTTCATGATCAAAATACCTTACTGGGTAGCCAGAGATTCACGTGGCCGTCTCCTAATAGCGGAGGTAGATATTCTATGGCTACCTCGAACCCACGTGTTGACGTCAGTTCCTAATCACTATATAGTATAAAACAAAGTTGCTTTCTCTCCCTATGTCCCTTTGTATGCTTAAATCTTTGAAACTACGCAACGGATTTTGATGCGGTTTTTGCGGTTTAATAGCTAAAGTGATTCAAGAAGAAGGTTTATATGTATAAGAACATCCATTAAATAGTGGCATAGGCTATATATTTTATACCCGTGTGAAGCCGGAGCGGGTCACTAGTACCTTATATACATTAACACGTTACCTTATACATTCTTTACCCACTTCTTCTTATCCTTTACTTACATTCTCTTATTCTCTTTACAGCCAGTGGCGAGAACCAGCTCTCTGTCCCTCCCTGTGAGGCAATACGGCGCCTGGCATCTCTACACGGGGTTCTCTGTGACGTGGTGCGCAGACTGGACGAGAGTTACGGAGTGCCACTAATCGTGATCCTCATATCGACCCTCCTGCATCTTATTGTCACTCCCTACTTCTTGATTATGGAGATTAGTAAGTTCACTATACATACATACATGTATATTCACGTCACTATATACGACGATATGGTTCACTACCTATCACGTTGGGTGCTATCTAGTGATAAACGGGCTTCGAATGACCCATACCTAACATGCCTTCGAAATTTCGGAGATGGGCATTTAAGCCTCTGACTACCCCGCCATAATAAAAAAGGGAGTGTTGTGAAGCGTATGTTTATGTATGTTTTTATTCACGTCCTTAGAGGGTTGATAGAAGCTTGTAGATAATATATGTTGAAAGTCACTTTTTTAGCATGGATATTGAACATTGTCTTCCTACGGACCACGGCCTATGCAACTGGGTCGTAACCATAGGTAAAATATAAATGTAATCAGATATCTTTATTAATTTATTGTGATACGACCCGGTCTCACATAGTTAATGAGTATAAATCGCGAGTGTTTAAAAATAACTATGAATTTTGCAGTTGTGATGTTATATGGAATATCGGTGACAGGTTGGTAGCCCAATGCCCACCACATTCCATTAATTCGGACACTTGGTCGACTCCTACGAATGCGGGGATGAACGGCAGCTAGTTATCATTATTTTATGTCTCACACTAGGATTCCCAGCTAAGTTTAGATGGGAACACACACACATATATATATATATATATATATATATATATATATATATATATATATATAATACTGCCAACGAATATATGTGATATGGCCTTTAAATTCCAACGTGATAGGCAGAGACTATTTTCCAAGCTAAGGAATTTCTAAGCTCAGGATAATATTTCTAAGTTACATGCAAGTATCTCCCACATTGCTTTATTTTCTTTTCTTAATATTTTTTACTGTAATGACTTTATTTGTTAATCTTTGGAAAGATTAGATTTTGTTAATAACCCTTTTGGGGATTTTAACGTGAATCCTAGAAATATACTTAATGGAAATCAAACCTTATATCTTTAGTTTACTATACCCAAAAACTTTTAATATATTCATCTGCATTCTACAATGAAATAATCCACTCTTTAATATATTCATTCTATAAAGAAGCCCTACTTTAACATGTTTCTTTATATCATTTCCAGTCGTATCGACCAATCGCGTCCATTTCCTAGTTCTTCAGTTCCTGTGGTGTGGGATGCATATCCTCAGGATGTTCGTGGTGGTGGAACCCTGTCACTACACTGTGAATGAGGTAAAGTAACATACGTATATATGATTACGAAAAACATCGTGAGGAAACCTGCCTATCTCTTGGAATAGGTTCACTACCTATCACTTTGGGTGCTGTCTATTTAGTGAAACGCAGGCTTTGAGTGACCCATACCTAACATGTCTTCGAAATTTCGGAGATGGGCAATCAAGCCTCTGACTACCCTGCTATAATAAAAAAGAGAGTATGTGTACACAAGTCGTGAAGCGTATGTTTAGCGAATATATGGATACTCGATGAAAAGCCTTTTTGGTTTTTAGCCTCTCTAAGTCTCCTCCTTTCACCAGATGGACAAAACTTAATATTGGTGAGGCTAACTTTGTTCATGGATATTGTATATTAAAATAATGCAAACTAGCTGCCGTTCTTTCCGGCATTTCGTAGGACTCGACTAAGACACTAGAACTCAATCGAATCTGTTAGACGAAGGCCAAGCACCTGATCACCGATGTTACATATGACATCTCAACCTCAATATTCATGCTAAAAAGTGACCTTGGAGATATCGTCTCCAAGGTTCTGTCCACCCAAAAGGGATTAGAGGACGTAAATGTTTGTATACTCATTCAAGGTTATAGGTAGTTGGAATACCTATCAATAACAATACTTTGAAATATTACATATTAAACACGATAATGATACGTTCTTTTTGTATCATGCATACACATCACGCCTGATTTCCTGTAGAAGGGTAGGCAGATATCACGGATACCCATTTGTCAAATCCTGACAGACCACTTTCGCTTCATTGATACTCATACACCTCCTAATTCTTTTTGTTGCATATTTTTTTGTTTCGTTGTGATATTTAAACACCCTAGATATTTCATATATATAAGCATTGAGTAGAATGTGTCACAGTCTTGAACCGTATGTCATTTATAGAATAGAATAGAATAAAATAGAAAAAAATATTCACAGAAACAGCACAAGTACAAAAACATTTACAATTACATTTATTACAAATAGAATAGAATAGAAAAAAATTATGCACAAAAACAGCACAATTACAAAAACATTTGTTACAATTGACAAGACAAGACTGCACTGTCACTGAAAGGGCCCAGGCTCAGCATATGTTGCAGGCCAAAGCCCACGACGCCAATCCTCCGCTTTAGCCGATTTATCATCATCATTTTATTTATCATATGTTTGACGACCTTCGTGGCGCGATCGGTTAGACGCCTGAACGCTAATCGTGAGGTCCCGGGTTCGATTCCCGGTGGAGGCAGAGTTAAGAACTACGCTTTTCTTCTGTTTTCCAGTCTGGTCGTTGATTATATATGCTATATGTGTATTTATCTATATATAATATGTATGTATATATTTCTTAAATATACGTTGACTAGTACCCTTAACACAAGTCTTAAATGTACTTACCAAGGGGCTAGTTCAATTGGTGTAATAATGTCCAAATATTATTACTATTACTCTAACACACACTTTATAATTCCAGGGCAAAAGAACAGAAGATCTGGTCTGCAGACTCATGACATACGCGCCTTCAGCCGGAGTGTTACCAGCTCGTCTCGAACTGTTTTCGCGTCAGCTGATGCTCCGATCTGTCAGTTATACGCCTCTTGGCATGTGTACGTTGGATCGACCTCTCGTTGCGTCTGTGAGTTTAATAATAATACATTCATTGAACGTCGTAACATATTATTGAGTATTATGAAGTATCGATATAGTTATAGTTTTAAGAGATTCGCGATTTATACCATATGCATCGTCAGTCTGCCCGTGACCATGGCTACTACAACGTAGCCAAAACGTCGGGTTAATAAAGGTAACTTTATTATATAAAAACATACGCGATAAGTCCCGTTAGTTATTTATCGATATAGTTGTGTCAAATCTCTCACTTTTTGTCTTTCTCTCTCAATCACACTCGGAAACCTTCTCCTACACACTCTTCTGTTCTTCACACTATGCACACTTTAAGAAGAATGTATTAATTTCGATCTAAATATGTTTATGCTGTCATCTCCGACCAACTCTTCCTTCATCTATGCAAGGGGTAAATGATTTTCTAGGATCAAGTGACAGATCCATAATTAATTATTGCCCATACCCATTTGAATGAGTTTTTTGTTTATGTATGTATAGATCGTAATTTTAAATTGCATTGAACATATACAGATTAAACTGGAAACATTTTTCTTAAGGCGGGTGTACGCAGAGCGAAGAATAGAAAGAATAGTTAATAGATGTGAGTGAAGCAATGGAGATTTGTTAGGATCGTTCAAGGTGGCGATCGATGGACTCTGCCTATCGTATTAAGAATATAGAGGCATGAATATATGTATGTGTGAATAAATTGTATGGCATTATATTACACTGGAAGTTTTCCAAAATCTTTAAATAAGAAACAGCGATCTCTTTCCTTTAAATTATTTCTTTAGAAGAAAAGGCGTCTGGTATATGTTTATAATAATATTTAAACTATCTATTTTTCTTCTTTTCAGGTGGTTGGAGCAGTGACAACCTATTTGGTAATCCTCATACAATTCCAAAGATACGATGCTTAGAAGAAAAAAGAATCTTAACTCACGCCATTCAATCCTTTTAAGGGTGTATAGCAACCTGGAAACATTATATCCTCCTCAGTAATTTACTCAAGTTTAGGAGTTTTAACATATAATTGGCAAGTTGATTACACCAATGTCTTACTTCATATGATATACCTAGCAGAATGACAGCTATTTTTTTTCTAAAAGCACGAGATGAATAAATTCACTTATTTTACTTATAGCTCAAACTAGCAAGATGATGAAATAATATACAGAAAATACATGTATACTATAGTTAAGTACATAAAAGGTTATATGTAAGCACTAGAATAATATTTGTTACATAAGTGATGTAGATTATTTTATGTATTGTAGTATGTTAAAAAGGGTGACGTTAGGAGTACCTATAACCGCCGAGTGTGTATGAGAAGATGTGTGAGTGTCAATGAAGTCAAAGTGGTTTGTCAGGACCGGGACAAAGGGATCCGTGATCTCTGCTACCCCTCTACAGGGAATCAGGCGTGATGTGTATGTATGTATGTTCAACGATTAATAATAATATTTAGAGATTTTAAATTTGTATAAAATAAATTTACAAGAATATATCGATGGCTCGGGACTCAACAAAACATTTTTTTTTGCCTATATGTCTCAATGTTAGTTAGGTTTCCTTTCTTTTAAGTCAAAAAAGTATGTATTAATAACGTTTTTAGTATGCAACGAAATAAGGTGTTTTATACGGTGAATGTGACTGTGAATTTGATTGTATTTTGTCTGTGGTGCCGTTTTTGTAACAAACATTTAACAACGTATTAAAAATGGTTCTTAAAAGTACCTACGTCATTTGTGCTTTTGCAGTCAAGTTTGATGAATTATTTTATTTCAAAGAATCAAATATGTAGAATTCTTATTTAAAAAAAAAAGTATTTTGAGATGGAAAACGTTATTTTATAATGTTATACTAAGGAAATGTTAAATATAAACGAATAGTAATTATGATTCCTGTCTTGTGTTTTTTTCTATAAACTAGTATTTATTCTTTGTTTGACAATTTGGCTAGACCGAGATCACGATACCCCATATATATTCTGTCGTTGCATCCATTTTCGAATACATATCCATAAATCCCTAATATATAGCTAGTACAAATTCTACTTGCATACATTAACATTCACGTCCCACAAAGCGCTAGCAACCTGTCACCAATGCTCCATATGACATCACAACCCTAGTATTTATGCTAAAAGTGACCTAGTGAATAATAAATTTCCGAGGTTCTGTCCACCCCGAAAAGGGTCAGAGGCTGTGAATGTTTATGCATATGTATGGATGAACTTAAAATTAACTTAAACGATATAAATACATACATATACGACCAGCCTATATTCTATTCAATTCCCAAACCAACACGACCATTAGCCTTATATATGTTATATTAGAATCAATCGTAAGCTCTGCCCAAGGCTACCCCAAAGGCAATACATGATAACGGAGCGTGCAAGATTTAACTACGTTACTACGGACGGACTACGAATAATCCGGTCAGCGACTAATGGGTGTTCAGACATCGCTACTACGAATATTTCAGACATTGCTGCTACGAATGTTAGTTTAGAGGTACATATGTACGTATATGAACATATATTAAGTCTAATGTTCTGAAGCGATGGCTAGGACCATAAAGTATGAAAAATCTGTATGTTTGTGAAGGTGTTAAAGTGAATAGTTCAGTAATTGGTGACACTAATGCTTTGGATGCTGAATTTAGACTACAAAAACGATATTGATGCAGCCGTCAATCATTATCTTAATTGTATCGGGTTGAAAGCTGTAAAATAACTGTGTGTACTAGTTTTAGACGTTATCATTATGCTAAATATGAGTCTTCTCAGTATAATTAAGGTGGCGGTAAAGCCAACATATTTCCTATAGTTGTACTATAAAACAATCAAGAAAATGTTATATATGTAATATTATATCACTTAGGTTCTACCTACCCTGAAGAGCATTAAATCACGTGATTTTACGTAAGTATAAACGTTTTACTAAGAAGCTGTTTACACTATATTCTTCCCTTAAACTAGCAAGCCATCAGTATTCCATCTCAAGCGGAGTAACTTAAAAGTTGCTCTTAAATTGTACTTAAAAATTCTGTTGCCATGGCGACGCTGTAACTTCCGGCAGGTCAACTAAGTTATCGCTCACTTTGGAGTACAGACTATTATCCAGTACAGGGATGGCAGAGACTGAAAGAATAATACACTTATGGACACATTTATTGGCCAACCTAGCATTTTCAGTTTCTTTTGGTCCTAGCTAATTTTTTTTATTAGGTCGAGTTAAAACTTTTTATGCAGTTTTTAACCTAGCATATTCACAATGTCATTAAACAGTCTTTTTTTGAATTTCGAACACGGAATTTAAAGCAACAAAAGACAATTTGGAACCTGTTTGTTGATATCAAACAATCGAAACCTAAACTCTAAGGTGGGCCAATAGATGTGTCCGGAAGTGTATATACAGCTGCATTCAATGCTGTCGGGGTAGTCAAAGCTTGAGTGTCCACTATTAACTGAATATTGTGATGTTTAGCCACTTACATACATACATACACATCACGTCTGATTCCCTGTAGAGGGGTAGGCAGAGATCACGGATCCCCATTTGTCCCGATCCTGACAGACTACTTTCGCTTCATTGATATTCATACATCGTCTCATACACTCTCGGCGGTTATAGGTACACCTAACGTCACCTTTTTTCTGTTATACGTCTTATTATTTAGCCACTTAAAACCTGATAATTTTGTCTAATATATACAGTTTCTAATATGACAGGTAGTAGATCATGTTGCATAAACGAAAGTGGTTTGTCAGGATCGAAATAGTGATCCGTGATCTCTGCACTGAAACAGGTATAATATGTATGTATGTAAAAAATATTCAGTAGGTTGCATTATTTTAATATAATGGTTAAATGAAAATCCCTGAAAGATTGGTAAAACATACGTGCATTCATATATTCACGGTTTTATGTCCCTATGGGGATAGGCAGAGTCCACCGCTACCTAGAACGATCTCCTTTTATCCCTCACACCCATTAATTTCTCATACATGTTCTTCTATTCTGCACGCTGTGGTTACACGCCTTGAGAATTAACATTGGTCATACCATACCATAATATATACTTTTAGTATTGTCAACTTCTGTGGCGAGATTGGTAAACCACCTGAAGGCTAATCGTGAGACCCCGGGTTCGATTCCCGGTGGAGGCAGAGTTATAAGAACTACGCTTTTCTTCTGCTTTCGAGTCTGGTTGTTGATCATATATGCTATATATGTATTTATCCATGCACAATAAGTATATAATTCTTAGATAGACGTTGACTGGTACCCTTAACACAAGTCTTAAATGAACTTACCAAGGGGCTAGTTCAATTGGTGTAATATTGTCCTAAAAATATTATTATTATTATTTAGTATACTCGTATTATGGTTCACTATTCTATCTCCTTATTTAATATCAAACTTTAAACAACAATTACTTAAAGATATAAGAATACCTAATCGTATAAAGGCAGATAATCCTATTGTTGCTAACCCTACAACTTGTAAAGCACGTAGATCGACCAACTTGTCCAAAGTGCATGCTCTGAATAGCTCTGTACCCCTGGTACACTTAAAGTATTCGATACATACATACATACAGATCACGCCTGATTCCCTGTAGAGGGGTAGGCAGAGATCACGGTTCCCCATTTGTCCCGATCCTGACCGGCCACTTTCGCTTCATAGACATTCGTACATCTTCTCATACACTCTCGGCGGTTATAGGTACACCTAACGTCACCTTTTTTCAATGTAGCGTCTATCTGACTGTTATATGTCCTATTAGGCCGTTTTATTCCACTTCACTCATATATATTCCTTTGGCAATACTATTATATATTATTTACTATTCGATACATCTGCTTAATGTGCTTAAAAAGGGACTAGGGGCTGTAAGGTCTCAGAAAACCTTTAAGGACATTAATATATATATATATACACTCGCCTTTAATCCCTTTGGAGTGGACAGAACCTCGAAGATATAATACATCCTAGGTCCCAAACAACTGAGCTACGTCGAATACTATATATATATATATATATATATATATATATATATATATATATATATATATAGTATTCGACGTAGCTCAGTTGTTTGGGGCCTGACTTTGTATCAGTGGGTACAGGGTTCAAATCCCGCTTGAGCATGTACCAATGGTAATTAAGTTTAATCAACTTCTATGTACATTTTCGTAATAAAAATACAATACAATACTACGGTGAGGGAAAACGTCGTGAGGTAACCCACCTGTTCGGGGACAGGTAATAGTTAGTTCTTGTAACTGGCGACACGGTTTACCACCTTTTACATTGAGTACTGACTATCTGGTCAATACGTGGATTCAAGGCAGCCATATAATAACTACCTTCGCAATTGCAGAGATGGACACCTAAACCTCTGACTACCCCGCAAGGGTTAATGGTCGTGAACGCATTTATCTCTTTATTTCGTTTATATATATATTAGTGTGTGTATTTGTGACTAGATTATACAAAAACTAGCATAGAAGTAACATGACCATTGCTTGTAGAGTCAGTTAGTGCCCTTATTCCACCCGAGAGGAAAGATAAGGGCATGTTATGCTGTAATTACAGTTTTGGGCCCTATACGGTAGAATTGGGAACCTAGGAAACTCACTACAGATTTTCAGCTTATGCTAGTCTAGAAAATATAGCATAAGAGGTTATACACTGTTAAAAAACGATTGCTATTCTTAGGTACTATATCCCTTAGAATACTATAATATATTTTAGGTACCATATCACGCAAAAAAATGGAGGTATTAGTCAGAAGTTAGTGATTTCACCTCGAGCTTAGAACTGACCAATGCCATAGAATAGATACTTGCTAAGATTTTTTGTCAAATTCTAAAGCGTGATCAGAGTTTACTAAAATATATGAAGATAAGTTATGATCTTGATTAGGTGACGTGACAGTAATCAATCATCAGACTTACCGACAATTTATCATTAATTTGCTGAAATATGTGTTGTCTTTAATTTATACATATATTCCGAAAGTGTAATTATGTGTGTATGTATAGATTTGTTACCCAAGGCTTTATCCAATACTCCGGGGTTATTAATTTATGTATATCGTATATTTATAGTTTCATTAATTTAGATAATTATTAAAAAACTGTAAATCCACTATTATGAGACATCAATAAAAGCTTACTTTTCTTAACATCTCTTCGTAGTAAATCTTGTAAAAAGTTATAAGAACTTAACTCGATTCGTAGCACACCATAACATTACTTTTAAGATTCATAGCATCCCTTCGTAGTTCAAGTTTGTAAGAAGACTTAACAAATGTTATTCTTCCTCTTACGTGAAGCAGTAAATCCATACAGCCTTGTTCTATGGGGTGTGAGTTCAACAACCTTTTGTATATAGAACAATGATTCAACACCAGATAGCCATAGAGTGGCAGTCTGGCCGGATTCGCGGCGGGGATCGGTCGTCTCCACTCGCGTCCTGTCCTGAAACAAATACCGGTTTTAGTTACAGGAAAACTGAACTGAAATTGTAGTGAGTGTTCTGTTAATTCAAGGGGCGGTTGTAGTTACATTATTGTGTTGTTTCCTCACACTGTAAAGGTAAGAGTAGTGTTAATTATTCAGAATTTTGCATGTATGTGCCGCTTACAGGTTGATTCTAGAATGAGATAAGGACTTAGATTTGATTAGGGTCTGTGTTTTGGTCTATGGTCGTGAATAATTTAAAGTACCCTAGTTTAAGTAAAGCGTTCTGGGGTTTGGATTTAATGTTGCTTATAATGTTGTTCGTTATGCCATATAGTCCCTCTATGAAAGATAATTTTCCTATTTATTGTGTCAGACTGCATCTTTTATTAATACATACATACGCCATGCCTGCTTTCCTATAGAGAGAAAGCAGATATTAAGGAAGCTCATTTATCAATACCCTTCACTCCGTGGTAAATACTAAAATAGCTCAGATGTATACACCGTTGCTTTAAACAACTTTTTTATAGATCTGATAAGTATACTTAAATTCGAATTCAAAATATTTTTATCCATCATAGGCAGGAACTTTTGTTCATTCGATGAAATGCTATATTTATGATTCAACAGATATTTGTTGGCTTTTAAATACAACCTCTGCTTTTCGGATTATCTTGTTAAAATTATTTTTAAGTTGTAAGTAATATAAGAAATCATATTTTAGTAAATTAATGTACACTAAAATGACACTATTATCACTGTCAAATCTACTAAGCCTGATGACAATTTACGTTTAGCTAACAATAACATTTTTATCAACATTTCAATGTATTGAATCCATTGTAAATGATCCTTTCATTCATAATTCCATATCTTAAATATAGTACATTCAGAACTATTCTCTACAATTGATATTCTTTTACATAGGATCTTAGAAAATGAACTAGTTATTCTATATGTCGTAAAATGATTTGATATTTCGGATTTTTTAAAACCAGGAATACTTATCCACATTGTTTAATTAATTTCTCCGTGACGCGATTGGTTAGACACCTGAACGCTAATCGTGAGGTCCCGGGTTTGATTCCCGGTGGAGGCAGATTTAAGAACTACGCTTTTCTAGTCTGGTCGTTGATTATACATATATGCTATATATATATATTTCTTAAATATACGTTAACTAGTACCCTTAACACAAGTTTTAAATGTACTTAGCAAGGGGCTAGTTCAATCGGTGTAATAATGTCCAAAAAAATTATTATTATTAATTAGACAATGGTGATAATTCCTTATCCTTAATGTTACTTATCAACCAGAAGCGAATCGCTTTTAGAATAGTTGAAATATCATATTATTCTGCTACATATACAAGTAAATAATAACCAATAAGAAACATTCTCTCGATATCACGGTTGACTATAAAGAGGAACTTTTATAATTTATTCAATTCTTTAAGGCAAACTCGTTAAAAATACTTCATTACGTTGATTTTATTAAGAAACTTTTCTCAATTTTACCACGTACAAGTTTTCAATGTAAATGACTAAGTTTTGGCTAACAGAAAACCGTTTTTATTAAAACTCCGACCTTTTGAGGAGAAATAAAAAAAGTTACCGAAAAACACTTTACGACTTTATTCCTTTTTGGGTTAGTCAATGGTTGTTTTTTTATAATCGTAGCTTAGTTGAAATCAGTGTTATATTTTGGGTATTATTATATCTTGGTTATTTTGGGATAGTCAAAAGTTGAGTGTCCACCATTAACTAAACATAGTGATATTCTTAGGCCACTCAAAGCCCGCATTAGACAATGGTGATGATCCAATGAAATGATATCCAACTTGCTAATTATGTTGCCGTATCTCCTGAACACCTATTACCAAAAAAGCCATGTTTTCCAATTTTATTTTCTTTATTACGTAGAGACTGACTCAATAAGATATATGACAGTCAGATAGACACTTTATTTAAAAAGTGTAACGTTAGAAGTACCTATAACAGCTGAGTGTGTATAAGGAGGTGTACTAGTGTCAATGAAGCGAAAGTGATTTGTCAGGTTCGGGACAAACGGGGATACGTGATTTCTGCCTAACCCTTTCTAGGCAATATGGCGTAATGTGTGTAGGTTATAAAAGTAGGAATGGACCGGATAGACCGCGTAGAACAGATACAGCCAAATTGGAGACATTCTTCTCAAGGCCATGTATAAAAAGGTTAATGGGTGAGAGTAAAGCAAAAGATTTGTCAGGTTCATTCCAGGAGACAATCGATAGTCTCTACCTATCCCGTTGGTGACGCAGAAGCTTGAATATATGTATAACAAAGCACGGCTTGATAAAGACATAAAAAGTTCCATTCGGCTTAAAAGTGATCTTTCCTAGTGGACGTTTCAATAGAACATGGGCGGAGTCAAAAAATGTCTAAAGAAGACTTTATCCCGAATTTCAATGGGATTCTGCGAAAGGAAATTGAATAAGTTGGTTCTATCGGCTGCCAAAGGCTTTGTATGAAAGCCTTTGCTGAAGTTATTGCACATAATTCATTCTCAACTGGGAGGTTTAAGTCGGTTATGCAAGAGTTATGTGTATGGGATATTATCGTCTCTCTATCTTTTCACGTGGGATTAGAAAATTTAAATTATATGTGTATATATAGCAATATATGTATGTATTTAAAACAGGATATATAATCTCAGATTTGGGAAATAGCCATGATCTTATGAAGGTCTTCAATCAAGTGGTAGACATCCAATGTAATAAATCAACACAAGATCAATACAACGAGACGGAAGCATACGTGATAAAGCCTTTTTTGTTGTAAGTTGTTTCGATGGAATCCACTCTTTTTCAACATTAATTTGCGTATGATTGTGCCAATATGTCTAAGCCAAGCATTGATTTTCATAGTTTGCAATAGAGAATCATTTAACACGATGTTTTACAATCATTACACTACATATCTTTCTCTAATACTATGTATTATTATATTCTTACTACGGTGAGGGAAAACATCGTGGGGAAACCTACCTGTTCCCGGAACAGGTAATAGTTAGTGCTTGCAAATGGTGACATGGCTTGCCACCTGTCACATTGAGTACTAATTATATGGTCTACACGTGGGTTCGAGGTGGCCGTAGAATTACTACCTTCGTAAAAGCGGAGATGGGTGTCCATGGGTGTCTGAACCTCTGACTACCCTCATGAACGCGTTTCTCTTTTTTATCTCTGTCTATCTTTCTCCAATGCTGTATTATTCCATTAGTAAAATTTAAATAAAATGTATAACTTAAATAAATATGAATGTAAGAGAAAACTATTCAGATGGCTTCAGTCCTCGTCTTATGATGAGACTAAGAGGCTTTTGAGGTCGTTGATATAGTTTTAATTAGAAATGTATCACTTTTGTAGCAAATCTTTTATATTGTATTATTAATAAATCAAACTACAGGGTTATGCCCTTTATTAGGGAGTTTTGTAAGTACACTTGATTTAAGATTTTACTAAATAAACGTTTTTACTTTACTTTTAAAGCTCTACGCTAGCCTAGGACGTAAAAGAAAGCTTACAAGCTTCCTACACGGCATGATTTGACTCCCACAGTCCATGGAATTATGCAGGCGATATTTTGCAACCAAACCCAACCCACATTTATAAAAAATGACTGAGGAAATTTATACCCTGAATGGTATTAAATGATGTGATTATTTGTGTGTATGTAGACAAAACTACATTTAGACGAAATAAGACAAGACAAAAACGTTAATGAGCATTAAGATTAGTCAGAGGTTCAGGTGTCCATCTCCGCAATTGCGAAGGTAGTAATTCTATTGCCACCTCAAACCCATGTGTTGACCAGATAGTTAGTACTCAATGTTACATGTGAATGTGTCACAATGTGAATGTGTGTTAGTAAGTCATGTCGCCATTTACAAGCACTGACTTTTACCTGTTCGGGGAACAGGTAGGTTTCCCTCACCGTAATGTTCGAAAATGTTCATAGCAATTCATGAAACTTCATTTGCATTGGTATGTGCTCACGCGGGATTTGAACCCTCTACCTGCCCAAGAGACAAGCCCTAAACAACTGAGCTACGTCTACTTATACATATAGTAACTAAGATATAGTGAGTAATTTTAAAACGTCTGCAGTTAGGTAATGACATCATTCTCGGGCAAGTGAATTCCTTGAAGCAATTTATATTTCCTGAAGGTCTTGATATTGTGATACGGGAATTGAGTAAACGGAGTGACCACACGTCTGGACTGTTATTATTTTGTAGGGTGACTATGTTTTCATTGTTAATGGAGACAAGGATAATGAAAACTTTGTTTGCATGATAGTAATAATGTAGGTATTCTTTTGCATATAGTATTTTGTTCATTTGTGCTTTATAAGGAATATAATAAGGTTTTCTACGTTTGTTATTTTGAAGAGAAACATGTTTAAAGTTTAATGATCATTAAAATGAGACCAAACTGCAAAACTTATGATTTATGTAACTATCAGACATGTCTGGGGTATAAACAAAAACCATACAGATTGTTTTAATAATAAATTAAAGGCAAATATGTCAATTAAATGGGATCATTAATTAATTAATTTAATAAATTAAAACATGACTACAATTATTGATACTACAGATAAACATACCCCCTATATACTGTTTATATTTAGAAACAAAAATTGTCAACTAACATTATATTGTACGAAAATTGTGGAATTATGAAGATTTACTAACACAATGCAAATTGGCGTATGTATAATACAAACTGTTTGCCAGTCCATCACTTAGTAATATGACAACCTACATTTCTATTTATATACCTCAAGTATTGCTACCTATAGAGCTGTATTTCATTCGATCAATAGTCATAAAAACGCTTTTCCATATAAACCACAACTGATATGGATCCTACATGAATAAACGAGTAAAACATGCAATGTTATGACACCATTTACTGAGAATTCGCTTTTTCACAAAGTATTTCGGGCATGTTTTCATGGAAAACCACATTCAGGAATGAGATAACGGTGATATCACGTACATTCATTTCATATACACATTCCAATCAAAATACTATGCAGGGTAATCTAGTTTACGTATATACATACATGCACATACACATCACACCTGATTCCCTGTAGAGGGGAAGCAAAGATCATGGATATATTTTCGTAATTGTGGAATAAGCCATTTATCACACATCTAGCCGTATTTTAAGTCAACTAGAGACGCCATATTAGGTTCATATCTTCTTATCAATCATTCAGCTTATGACAGTCCACTGCTGGACGTAGGCCTCCCCGTGATCGTGGTTACGCCACAAAACACGATCACTCGTGGCCCTCAGACAACCACTACCAGCCACCTTTTTCAGGTCAACGGTCCATCTAGCAGGGGGGCGTCCTACACTACGTTTACCGGTCTTCTTATACAAGCATTAACTATTCACAAATTTAGTACGAAATATCATGTATTGTGAGGAACAGTAGCTACTAGTTCTTTTTACTAGAAAACGAGAACGTATCGCATATATAAGCAAAGTATTACCTTTGTTACTCGACGTTTCGGCCATGTTGCAATGGCCTTGGGCATGGGTCAACTTGCAACATGGTCGGAACGTCGGGTAGCAAAGGTAATACTTTGTTTGTAAAATATACATACGCGATAATTTCCGCTTTTCTTGTAAAATGTTTAAAATTAGCAATAATTACTATTTATTAGTACATATTATATACCACGAACCGTTACTTTTCTTCAATCTTCTAGGAATACTCAGTCAGTATCTAACATAGTACTCTTTTAGGAAGAGCTCACTATACCTACGTATAGACATTAAAACCACCCAGTATACACGCAAATAGTCACCAAAAGCTTCCTGTTTTCGACAGTTCATGCATGCGGCAATAGCGGATATTGTGTCGTGTGTCGGTACCGATAAAAATGAAACTGGAACATGCCTTTTGACATTTAAAAAGCGCAATCTCACCAATTTATGCCTTTCCTATCCGGCGTTTTGTTGCTGAACTCGGGAAACTGGGTTACTTATCTCATAAACGTACATAGTTAAAAGACAGTCGTGTATACACGATATTCAAGACGTTTATAGCAATTCAAACCTTAAAAAAAATATATATACATACATACATACACATCATGCCTGATTCCCTGTAGAGGGGTAGACGGAGATCCCCATTTATCCCGATCCTAACAAACCACTTTCGCCTCATTGACATTCATACATCTTCTCATACACTCTCGGCGGTTATAAGTACTCCTAACGTCACCTTTTTTCAATATATCGTCTATCTGACTGTTATGTCTTATTAGGCCGGCCCCTACGTAACCGCCCTTTCACTTCACTCATATGTATATATTCCTAAAAATAATATACAATGTTTTATATTAAGTTTATTTTATTATTGTAATTTGAGAATGTCAAATCAATCAAGTTATGTAAGCGGTGAATAAAGAGTTTTATTTCTTTTTTTAACTATGCGGTTTGAAAGACGATATAAACATAGTATACTCAAGGAATTTACAGGGCGCACGCAAAATAAAAAATGGACAAGCTGCTTAGCACATATATATAGAGCATGCATGATAAGGTTAATATCTTAGAGTGGAATGAGAGAGATTTGACAGAATCATTAATTAAGGCGTTTGATTGATTATCTTATCCATTGGGACTTTGAGGCATGAAAAAAACATAATAATAAACACAACATGAAAAATACATGTGTGTGTATCTTTAATAAAAGAATAAATTATGTTACATACATACTTATATACACATCACGCCTGATCCCCTGTAGAGGGGTAGGCAGAGATCAGGGATACCATCTGTCCCAAATCCTGGCAAACCATTTTCGCTACATAGACAGTTATACACCTCCTCATACACACTAAGCGGCTATAGGTACTTCGGAAGTCACCCTTTTTCAACTTGGCGTCTATCTGACTGTCTTATGCCTTATTAGATTCTGTTACTAGAGTAAAAAATAAATAACTAAGTAATAACTAAATAACTAAGAGATTAAAGGACGTGAATGTATGTATGTACTAAAGTGAGAATATTTATTCTGCAGTGTGTAAAGCCTTGTAAGTGAAGTTAAAAGAGGGTACAAAGGCTTCGCAGGAATCTTTGTGAGCCTCCATTTCCCTCTGAAGCCTCCAAAGAAAAAGATTTAATTATGAGTTTCACTACCGCGAAGTATCTCGGAGGCTTTACTTTTAATTACTTTACGGGATTTTCATTACAGGATTTTATATTAATTCTCTTTTTACTAAAATTTGTTCTGTTTTGTACGTGTAGATTTCGTAGAGCAAATATCGTGAGGCAACCTATCATTTTTGGGAAAATCAGTATTTTTAAAAGTGACGTAATGATGATCTGGTAATAGAGACTGAGACTGTAAATGACCAAAGACATTTGTCACGATCACTACAACTTCTGTAATGCCCCGAAAACGTTAACAACCGCAAAACGATTATTGAATATGAATTTAGACGTATATACACTCATAGAGCTATGATTTTGTAGTTTCATTATTATTATTAGCCATTCGAGAATGGCATTTCCTGTCACTTCACATTAAAAATTAGCATTAAATATTTTTAATAAATAATTTGCTGTATGTTTTCTCAGTACACCTTAGTTTCTACAATAACTCTTAAAACATAATGTTCATTGTTATTTTACTATACTATACCTGTTTTAAAGGGACATTGTTTACTTTACAATTCTTTCTTAGTTCATTATTCAAAGCTCGGCTTTTTCCCTACAATATTTTCTAGTAGGAACAATGACTTGAAAACGATTTAGTACTCAGAAGTCAGTGAAACAGTACAGTTGAGCACTTAATGCACATCTGGCGGAACGCCAACCACTACTGTTCATTAAAGAACGACCGCCACGTTCATTTCCAACGTTCATTGCTACGAAATGGAAGAGTTTTTAGAATCAAGCATTCTGTGTTCTATTATTGGGAATAAATAGTTAGTAATCCCTTAGTACCTTCCCAATTGCGAAGATGGACACCTGAACCTCTGACTACCCAGCAAGGGTTAATGGTGGTGAACGCGTTTGTCTTTTTTTGTCATTTACAGACAAGGTGAGAATTTAACTGTATTGCAAATAATTTAATACGATTAATATCCAAAAAGGATGTCTGACAAAATTGTAACTACCGAGTGTGTATGGTTCTCAAGGAAGCGAAATTGATTCTTCAGGATCGCGAAATGGGTTTTATGATCTCTGTCTAACCCTCTGTAGGAACATGGGTGAAACGTATATAAATACACGTAGTTTTATAATAATTTCTTTTCTTCTTTGTAGACTTGTGACGTGAAATAATAATTGCTTCTTTTTTTGTAGTGTTCCCGGCGTTAAGTAAAAAGCTAATGAAAATAAAAAAACATGTGATTAATACTTCTCTACTACCGACTACTTTAGCCTGCAAAGGTTTCTATGCCTTTGTTCATTAAAAAAGGTTCTTCTAGAAAATAATTCCAGATGAAAACTACTGGCACATTTCACGGAAACGACGAAAGTTTCCCTCAGATGCTTATTTATAGAGCACGAGCAGTCAAAGCGGTATTTTAAGAGTTTTACAAACATTCGAAGAGTGGAAAGGGTATAATAGAAAGAGTTGACAAAACTAAATTAAGCAAAAAGATACATAAACATAAATATACGCTTCACGACTTGTGTATACACACTCCCTTTTATTTGAAGCTGTAATCAGAGGCTTGAGTGACCATCTCGGAAATTTCGAAAGCATGCTAGGTATGGGTCACTCGAAACCCGCGTTTAACTAGATAGACAACACCCAACGTGATAAGCACGGGCTATTACCTATGTCGAGGGATAGGTAGGTTTCCTCACGATGTTTTCCCCTCACCGTTAGTGACTGTACATTTACGTACATAGTAAATAAAAATATTTGTAAAATTTGAGTAGGTAATGTTTGGAAGATACGTATTAAGTTGGATTATATTTATTTTTACACTTCCAGTATCCTTATAAAATAAATTACATTTCTTAAGTAGGTATATTATCTTATTGACTCCTTTTCCTCTAGTTCAATGCTAGTCTTGGACGTTAAAAGAACGTCAAATATCTGCCATTCTACTCACAAAGTTTCAGGAGGCGACTAAGGAACTAGGGATAAATAGGATAAATATATTGGGCGAAAGACCTAGATTATTCCTAAGGTTCTGTTCAACCTGAATGAGATTGTTCGTGAATGTACATATAAGTAATAATGAAAAAAATTTAAATACATAAGTGTTTTTTCATTTACGTACATAATTTACAGTCGCTAACGGTGAGGGAAAACATCGTGAGGAAACCTGCCTAACCCTCCGGATAGGTAATAGTCAGTGCCTGTATACGGCGATACGGTTCACTGCCTATCACGTAGGGTGCTGTCTATTTAGTGATACGCGGGCTTAGAATGAACAATACCTAACATGCCTTCGAAATTTCGGAGATGGGCATTCAAGCTTGTGACTACCCCGCCATAATAAAAAAAGGGAGTGTGTTTACACAAGTCGTGAAGCGTATGTATGTACATGTGTACATATAAGTTTACAAAGTAAGATAGCATCTTATTATATCTTCTTATATAGCATCAGTCCATTACATAAAAGAGGCCAGAAAAATGTCCCCCATTTCATGTGATTTAGTTGAGAATAGCATTGGCACTATTCCAGTAAAACTAACTAAAGCCTTTGAAATAACACTTCTAGTTTAAAAGGGTGGGATAGTGATCAAAGAGCATAACATATATTCAAAAAGACAAACGCGTTAACGATCATTAACCCTTGCGGGGTAGTCAAAGGTTCAGGTCTCCATCTCCGCAATTGCGATGGTTGTAATTCTATGGCCACTTCGAACCGACGTGTTGACCAGATAGTCAGTACTCAATGTGACAGATGGTAAGCCATGTCGTCATTTGTAAGTACGGACTATTACCTGTTCGGGGAACATGTAGGTTTCCTCACGATCTTTTTCCTCACCGTAGTATTCAACGCATTCCGTCAATGTATTCTTATTACGACAATGAACATAGAAATTCATTAAACTTCATTTCCATTGGTACATGCTCAAGGGGGATTTGAACCCTGTACCCACTGATACAGAGCCAAGCCCCAAAAAACTGAGCTACGTCGAATTAACATATATAACGGAGCATACACATATACATACAGGTTACGGTTGTTTTCCTAGAGGGATAGGCAGAGTCCAAGATCTCGTTTGTCTCCTTACTGGCAACCTATTAGGTGGTAAGGTATGACAGGATCGCGACAAATGAGGATCTGTGATCTCAATCTACCCCTCTCTAGGAAAACGGCATTGTGTATGTATAATACTATGTATCAAGATTTATATATCATTGAGAAGATTGAAATTTAAATATGTGTTTTTCATATACGTACATAATTTACAGTCGCTAACGGTGAGGGAAAACATCGTGAGGAAACCTGCCTTTCCCTTAGGATAGGTAATAGTCAGTGCCTATATACGGCGATACGGTTCACTACCTATCACGTTGGGTGCTATCTAGTGATACGCGGGCTTCGAATGACCCATCCCTAACATGCCTTCGAAATTTCGGAGATAGGCATTCAAGCCTCTGACTACCCCGCCATGCTAAAAAAGAGAGTGTGTATACACAAGTCGTGAAGCGTATGTTTATGTTAAGATTGAGTGATTGAGTAATGTGGTCTTAAGCCATTAAAACAAATATCTGCTTCTGTAATAGCTTGAGATATTAATATAATACTCACGTTCACAAGCTTGTTGGGTTGAAACTTATGTTACAAACAAACACAAAGGCTTGCACGACCATAAACCCTTGTGGGGTAGTCAGAAGTTCAGGTGTACATGCTTTGAAGTTTGAACCTTGTACCCACTGATAGAGAGTCTAGGGCACAACGACTGAGCTACATCGATTTAATGTATTAAACAAGAACCGATTTATCAACTAAATCTTTTATTCTATATTCATTATTTCTAAATATATATTTATGTTATTAATTGACAACCTCCATGGTGCGATTGGTTAACCTAACTACCTCCACAATTGCGGAGATGGACACCTGAACCTCTGACTACCCCGCAAGGGTTAATGGTCGTGAACGCGTTTGTCTTTTTTTGCGATTGGATTACTACCTGTTTGCTAATTCGCTAAAGTCCCTGGTTCGATTCCCGGAGGAGGCAGATTTAAAAACTTCGCTTTTTTCTGCTTTCTAGTCTGGTCTTTTTTTTATATAGGCAATACATATATCTATCCATCTTTAATAAGTATATATTACTTCAATTTACTTTGACGAGATCAATGGTGCTATAGTGTCCTGCAATATTATTATTATATGATTATTGAATAAACAGTACTGAATAAACAGATTTGACAAGAACGTCCAATATGGTGATTTTTAAGGTATATTAAGGTTTCTGCTAATATTTGAAGGAAGTACAGGCCTAAATACATGTCTTAATAAACATTAACGCAGAATCAAAATAAATGAATCCATGAGTAAATGAATGTTTTCTTAATGTGCCCCTATCGATTTTGCATTTGAAAAGATTGTGAGAAATTCAATAAAGGGCGTCTGCGGCCACCCTTTTCATTAGAAATCAATTTGCAAAAGCCCTTGCCATGAATTTAGGGTAATATTCAATGTTATTTGACGTACGTTTTATTTACGTTTATTTTTTAAAGAAGGATAACATAGAAATATAAAAAAAAGCAAAAATATACATACAAGACCAATATCTTCTTGACTATTAACCCTTACGGGGTACTTAAAAGTTCAGGTGCCCGAAATGCAGGTAGTAATTCTAAGGACACCTCGAACCCACGTGTTGACTATATAGTCAGTACTCAATGTGACAGGTGGTAAGCCGTGAAGCCATTTAGAACTGTATATTAACTGTTCGGGACACATGTAGATTTCTTCAGCATATTCTTTCCCATCGTAGAAAATGTAAATAAATTTATATACGAGAATCTCGGATATTTAATATCTTATCAGTCAATGTTAGCCCAAATATAGGGTCGTTATGGCATTGATAAAGAAATTAAGATATGAATATTGGCAGAATACGATAAACAAAAAATTTTGATCGTCCCTTAGGCATTTCCTACCACTAGCCGAGAAGAACGGCAGCTAATTAGCATTATTTTTACATTGCAGAATAGGTAGAAATATTATCTCTAATAATTAAAATTAATCTCATTTCAACGTTATCGCATACATATTGATTAACCGTATATTTTATATTATAAATAATCATCATAAAACTCAAGACGACGATAAAAGTCTTATATAGGATATTATAAATATGCCTCCAAGGTTCCATCCCCCCTAAATAGATTAACCAACGTGAACGTATATATAATCTCAGCTACCAGGCTAGCATGCTTAACGAGGAGGTTAGATAAACTTGCCGAAGAACATTCGCAGGGGGAAACGAGCTCTAATAATTCAGGTAGCAGTGCCACTCAAATGCTAATTAAAAGCTCTTTAGCTGAACGCGAGAATAGACTTACGGCGATTTATGGTTGCCTGGTACTTTTGTTTGAATATATGTGGTTTTAGGATTATGAAGTGCTGATTTTGGAGTGGGATATAATAAAACTAGCTGCGTTCAGTCAGGCATGAAGAAATAAAATAACAACAACTACCCATTTAATTACTTAAGAGACATTTTTTTAATGCTTTCTCTAAATTCATATTTCTGTCGACACTTTCCACTCCAATGTCACGTTGAAACACCAGTTTTCATTTTATCCTTAAAATTAGTTTTAATAACAACGAGTTTATATAAGTTTCAGGACCGTGAGCTCTCGGGTTCGATTCCCAGTGGAGGCAGAGTTAATAACTTCGCTTTAGTTTGGCTTTCCAGTCTGGTTGTTGATTTTACACACTTTAAAAGTATAATAATATATATACTTATATACTACTTATATAGTAATACTTATACTTATATATGTAATACTATATGTAATACTTATATAGTGTGTAATATATATTTAAC
The DNA here is from genome assembly GCA_030578115.1 of Leucoptera coffeella. Classification (NCBI taxonomy): domain Eukaryota; kingdom Metazoa; phylum Arthropoda; class Insecta; order Lepidoptera; family Lyonetiidae; genus Leucoptera; species Leucoptera coffeella. Next base: position 30,435 of record JAMBLF010000697.1, on the reverse strand, counting down.
TAGCCTCTTCAATTGGTATAATAGTTTCCTTAATATTATTATTACTGAGTACCTCTTTAGTTAGTTCAGTTTCCGTAAATGGAGATAAACATACTATTTCCCACGTTAGGTACTAGTTATATGACCAAAAAAGGGTTTAAGTAGCCAATAGTATTACAATTTTGAAAGAAAACTTTAAGTAACTTAAATATAGTAATCTTGAAAATATTCGCGCAATATTATGACTACCCTGAGTAGTAAATGATTAAATGATCTCTAAAGAACACGAATTTAATATCAATATCTTATAACACAAAGTATTTAAGCTTATGCTTTAGAAGCGACGTGACTTGAACGCTTTGGAAATTAGCCCTTTTCAAGTTGGGTTAAAGTTTAATTTCGCCTGAAGTTTCTCCGGTAACCACCGTATCCAAAATCAAGCGTCTTAACGACTTATATAAGAGACGATATTATATTAAGCTTCGTAGTATAGGTTTAAATTCGTAGTCGGTTGCCAGTTTTCGTTTACTTTAATAAGACATCAGATTAAAAAACATACGTCTATATTATCCAACAGGGTTTACTGACCTAACTAAATAAGTTTTCTTCTTTATGGGCTTTCAATTGGAGACAATTGTGTACGAAAAGTAATAATGGTGATGGTAGCTAGCCTATCGCCCATAAATAAGCGACATTCTGGTTTTTGTATGATCAATTCTCACAAAAAAACCAAGAATAACGTAAAGTACATTTAATACAAAGTATCTACTTAATTACCACCAAACCTTTACTTCAAATAACTTAAAAAAAATGTTTGTTGGTGAGTCCATTTTTATTTTGAATCGAAAATTATTATGAAATTAAAACAAGTATAACAACTATCAATACAACAAGTAATGTCATTCAAATCAGTTGTAACATTTTTAGTTAAAAAAAAAAACTTAAGAATTTCCGGCAATACATATAGGGGGTTGCTTTATTGCATTTTCTATCACGTGTTAACAGGAACACGTCGAGTTACAAGTAACTCAGTAGACACAGGAGGCTAGGCACAAAAGCCTGATACCTAGCACGTACAGAAATCTAGAAAAATGAATGCCCTAGGGAAGCTAAGCGAACAAAAGTGCTTTCTCACAGCACAGCTGTTCTTGACCGCATTCGATTTATCGAACATCGAGTATCGTGTATTCATTCGATGTGTTGCGAATGCATCGGACGAATCGATTTTTAAAGTTAAGGTTGGATATTTGGTTTAGATATTTAGCTTTTATGCTATGTAATGCTAGTTTTAGGTATAAATTCGCAGTATGGCAGCTTTTGTATACCGGGTTGTTTTAATAAATATTTGTTACTTGATAGTTTTATTATTATAGTAATACGCAAAGAATTTGATTATAATATGTATGTCGATAGAATTTTTATTTTAATAATTTAGATTTTAGTGTATAGGAAAATATTATCTTATTAAATTTACTTTTATTAGACATTCACACAAAGCAGCGCGTCGCTCTACATGGGAGCAGACACGCATTACTAATAAACCACAATTTTCAAGATCATGATATTTCACTTCCACTAAATTGACATTAATACACGGGGTATAAGTAAACTTTTAACAACACCTATTTTTAGAATGTCATCTATTTGATATTTGGTTATTACAAATATGTATATACTTACATAAGAAAAATGTTTCAAAAACCTATTAGCGTAATGACATAAAACATTACATAACACCTATTCTACCACCGCGCCCTGTGCATGTAAAAATGGACTTTTTACATTTGAAAAAGGAATTATGCATGAGCACAGCCTGAAACAAAGCGTGCTTAGCAACGTGCTAACGAAATGTGTTTGGGCATAAACGGAAATCCTATCAAGACTGGAAGAGACGAAACTTAGTTTAGCTCCTTTTGAGTCTAGAATATGTAGTATTTAGAAGGATTTTGGTATTTAGATGCATGAGGTTTGATACTGATGGAAGATACCAAGTGTTCCAAACCGATGGACACATAATTATTCACACTTTATACATGGACTCTATACATATACATTCACGTCCCTTAATCCGTATGGACATAACCTTATAGACAGGATATAACCGCTTAGGTCACTAACAGCAATTACATTGGGGCTGTGATGACATATGGCACACAGGTGACAGGTTGTTAATACATTGTTGCAAAAGAATCCATTTACCTCCAGTTTCTTAGTCGCCTCTTGCGACGTTAAAGAGGTAGCTAGATAACATTCTATTTACGTTTACAGTTATAAAAACAGTGACATGCTGGAAGTTTTATATGTATTTCCTGAAATAATTTGCAGATCTTCTGTTGAATCTGGTTTTAATATATACGTACGTATTTAGTCTCTTTCGAGACAGCAACTGATAAATTTGTTAGGTAATTTCTCTGTAGGCTAGAAATGGATGCAAACGGCTACTGACAGAGAGAAGTGGCGTCAATAAGGGGAGGCCTATGTCTGACACTAGATTGATACAGGCTGAAAACGATGATTGCACACTTAAAAATATAGAAAACAGAAGTGTATACACAAGTTGTGAGGAGTATGTTATGTTTTTTCACATCTAAACACAATATTTGCTTCAAAATGTCCAACTGTTCCTAAAAAACCCTTAACATTAATGTCTCCGCACCTAAGCTAAACAATAAGCAATTTTTTCATCGTGTCACGTACTGTATTAGTCCTTAGGGTGTTGCTCTAATTTGTACCTTCCTTTGCCCTTTGCCATTCACTTGGGTACGTTTTTAATAATTCCTTACAACGCTCTTTCATGTCTTTATTATATATTCACGGATAGAATTAATGGTTCTGCAAAAGCTTACTATATAGAGACTGTTGTTAGGAATAAAGTTTTTAGGAATTATATATGTACACATTATACAGACCCGTTACTAAGGCTATTGCAATTGCCAACAAAGGTTATACTTTGTTTAAAATACTTGAATATTTTTTGACTTTTTCGATATTCAATAATCGATTGTATGAGTATTATAAAATAAACACGATAAGTCCCGTTTTATTGTAAAATGAATGGATATTACGCATCTTTCAAAAATATTGTAGAATTCAATTGAATTTTTATTTCAGGATTTTATTAGACTTTTCATAAATGATAGTGATTCGCAGAAAAGGAGTAGGTGATCAGAATCCATAAATGCTATTTGTTAGGTAAAAGTAAGTTTTAAATGAGAAATAACCATAACAAAACGCTACTTCATTATTATATGTATATTATATCTTATAGCATAGCACTATTAACCTGTCATCAATATTCGATATGACATCACTACCTATTCATTCCAAAAAGTGACCTAGGACATATTATCGTGTCTCTTAGTTGCTGTCCTGACTTTGACGACCTCCGTGGCGCTATCGGTTAGACACCTGAACGCTAATTGTGAGGTCCCGGGTTCAATTCCCGGTGGAGGCAGAGTTTAGAACTACGCTTTTCTATTGCTTTCCTGTCTGGTTGTTGATTATATATGCAATACATGTATTTATCAATACATAATATGTATACATTTCTTTAATATACGTTGACTAGTACCCTTAACACAAGTCTTAAATGTACTTACCACGGGGCTAGTTCAATTTGTGTAATAATGTCCAAATATTATTATTATGTTCACCCAGTAAGGGATTAAAGGACGTAATTGTGACGAATGTATATGTATCTACGAGGTATGTTCATTAGTCAAATAAACACGTCACAATAGATGTTGAAAGGATCAATCAAGCAAATGGATCTATTCATTAGTATAATTAATAGATGTACTATCCCTACATAAACGACTACGCGTTCGGTTAGTCGCCTGAAAGATAATCGTGAGGTCAATTCCCGGTGGAGGCAGAGTTAATAACTACGATTTTCTTCTGCTTTCCAGTCTAATCGTTGATTATATATGCTATATATGTATTTGTATTAAGTATATATTTCTTAAATATACGTTAACTAGTACCCTTAACACATCACGCCTTATTCCCAGTAGAGGGGTAGGCAGAGATCACGGATACTCATTTGTCCCGATCCCAACAGACCACTTTCGCTTAATTGACACTCCTACACCTTCTCATACACACTCGGCGGTTATAGGTACTTATAACGTCACCCTTTTTCAATATGGCGTCTATCTGACTGTCATATGTGTTATTGAGCCGGCCCCTACGTAACTTCCCTTCCTTTTCACTCATATATATTCCTTTTGTCAATCTACTACCATTCATCCACATAACATGTCCAAACTATCGAAGCATGCCCCTTTCAATCTTAGTCACTACATCTTCTTTCAAACCGCAACCTTCCCTTATCACACTATTTTTAATTCTATTATTCAACGTCACTCTAACATGCTTTTTAGTGATCGCATTTCGACGTCCCAACTTTCACTACCATAAGCAAATATTATAATACTAGCAACCCGCTCCAGCTTCGCACGGGTATAAAATATATAGCCTACTTCACTATTTAATTAATGTTATTTTACATATAAACCTTCCTCTTGAATCACTCTATCTATTAAAAAAAACCGCATCAAAGTCCGTTGCGTAGTTTCAAAGATTTAAGCATACAAATGGACATAGGGACAGAGAAAGCGACTTTGTTTTATACTATGTAGTGATACTATATTTTATTTAGTCACGTACATAAACACATATTTGAATTCTAATTAAGTTAAAAAGCAATGATGCCTGCCATTTCACGTATCCAACTCGTAATATTCCAGTTAATAGTGTTAGTAAGCCACATATGGCCATAAAATAAATTAGTTCATTAGTAATAACGTTTGCACTCACATTTATTGGGTACTGAAATAACTAAGTTAATGTGTTTGTGCTATTGGAATAATATTAGGTTTGAGTTACATGTTACAGTAATGAATTATGAACTTAAATTTGATTAAATTTATTTCAATGTAACAATGTCCACATTAAAATTAAATACAATTAATACATGTTCTACGACTACAATATTTGTTATGAATATTTGAAATTATATAAAAAAAAACGAAATGTCAAAAATAAAATAATCATAATAATAATAGAGTAAACTATAGTGTATAACAATAAAAATAATCATAAAAAATAACAAAAAAAAATAATTTACAATATGATATGTACGGTACACTTTGGTCATGAATTTCTTTAGTCTTTCGTCATTTTCAGTGGGAAGGTGATCCTAATACTTGTTTTAGGTTTGTAACCAACCAATAGGATTGTATAATCCATTTACAACTATAGGCTCCATATGTTATAACTGATACATTAGATCGTACATACACCTAAATATATTTGTCTGGTAGTACATTATACAGAAAATAAGGGGCTCTTACGTTATTTAGCTACAATTTAGGTTCCCAACTAGCACTTTACACGTAACTGGAAACGAGAAAAGCACTAGTACTGTAACGTTTTATTTTACGTAACCCTTTTTGATGTGGTGTATTTAACATGATACGGGTTTTCAGGAAAACTATCTAAGTGCTTCGCGAATTATTTATGTACATACATACATATATATTCACATCTGCTGATCTCCAATCAATTAATCTCCCTGAAGAGAAGTAAGCAGAGATCACGGATCGCCATTTGTCCCGATCTTGAAAAAATAAACAGATTATTAAAAAGGGTGACGTCAGAAGTACCTGTAAGCGCCGAGTGTGATGTGTATGAGTATCAATGAAGTGAAAAAGGTCTGTTAGATTCGGGACAAATGAAATCCGTGATCTCTGCCTTTCCCTCTACAGGGAATCAGGCGTGATGTGTATGTATTGAAAACCACTTTCGCTTCTGTGACATCCATACTACCTCATACACACCTCATATATCATATATACGTATTTCAGGCTTCTACGTCACGTGCAGGACAGAATTATTCAATTCAGACTGAATTCCAAACATGGAATTTGAATTTTTACAGCATCAAAGCGCTCGATAGCAGCGAGAATAAACATGCAAGGAGTATCGGCAGAGGCTTGCATCTCAATTTATTCGTTTCATATGCTAACGAGGGGCTGTATGCTCCACTGTTTGTGTGGTTAACTGATAGGTATACATACATATAAACACACATACGGTTTACAAACATTATACTTTTAGTTAGTTAAAGGTTCACGTATTCTCCGAAATTTCATCATAGGTATGAGCCACTCTAAACCCGATATATTAGATAGATAGATTATAAGGTAGTGAACCGTATCACCGTATTGCTTACAAAACCGTTTTTTTTTTCCATCTTACTTAGTTTAATACATAACTGCGTCCAATGCAAAAACTCTGCCTGCTCTAGCGCACTCAGAACCAAAGTTTAAAGTTACTACTTTATACTTTTGGATAGGCACATAATTAAGTTTCTTTTACTTCACCTGTAATTCTAAATGGTACTTACTAGCTATAGGTTTGGGACAGCCAATACAGATACTGACAATCTTTATACTTATAGCTTTAAGAGATTCGCAATTTATACTCTTGATTCATAACAAACGAGACTTATCACGTAAGTTTAAAACGTCGGGTTAATAAAGGTAAACTTTATTATATAAAAACTGACGCGATAAGTCCCGTTTGTTATTAATCATGAATCTTTATACTATTAAAACATATACAGCACCGGACGTCCGTAATACAGTAACGGCCAACAATGTTTATGTTATTTTTCAATCTCCCGTATAAAAATGCAGCCTGTCGAAACGCAAGCTCGGTAGCTAATCCTCAAACATGAAAACCCCTCGTTCCCTCCATTATCCACTTGCATCATCTCGCCGGCAAAAGTGTGTCGAGTGCACTTTGCAGCGACTATGTTGTTGCTTTCATGGCTTGTAAGTAAAGGCGGTTAGCGATTAGATATTATATGTTTTGAGTACCGTAATTAGGATTAGCAGATGCGACTTAGGTGGAGGATTGGCGTTTTGGGCTTTGGCCTGATACATTTGCTGAGCCTGGGCCCTTTCACAGTGACAGTGCAGTATCTTGTAAATTATGATAAATGTAAATGTTGTATGTAAATGTTTTTCTATTGTATTATATTCTATGTACGTACTAATCTAAGCGCAAATTATAACAAAAGATCAACCTCAAAACAATGTTTGTAGATATTACGGAGTAGGTAATGATGTTGCCTTCGATTTGTTATGCTTTTGAAAATTTTAATTTCAGTTTATTGTCATTAGTTAAATGATAAATTATAAAATTAGATTACGATGTAAAATAAGCTTTGTTTCCTTTTTTACAATATGACTGTATTACTACTAAAGGGTGTGAGTGATGTGTAGCCATGTACATATTTATTTTTATATTTGGTGTTTTCGCTTTTATTTAAGCCACTGACAATTTAGTATGTTGTAATCATGAGACTTAGTACCCTGATCTATTCATAAACAGTCTAAGATTTCTTGTGTAGGTGTTAAAGTTGTCTTTGTCATACGATTTATATGGTGGTTGAAAGATTTCGTCTTTTCTTTTAATACGATTCTCTGCATCTTCTTACACTGTTTACCACTATTAAGCTAGCGTCACATATCCCGCTCATCGCTTATGACTGGTATGCATTAAAATGTTTCTGAATTTCTTTTAAGTATACTTTACGAGATGCATCATGAATGGCTCCTTCAATGTGTGTTTGATTGCAAACTTCAAGCTGCTTTGTGCTTCTCTAGAGCTACATTTTAATTCAGAAAGCTAAGAAGATATTTCAAAGTAGAAAATAAGGAAGGTGCTTTTTCGAGTTTATTTATAATATGGTAAAATATATTCCTTCTGAAACAGGTTATATACCATTTCTTATTTAAGCTATATAGTTTTAAAGTATGCAAAAGCCGAGGCTCGGAAACAGAATATATCCTTGGTTATGAGTATTAATACTATCGGAGAGGTGAAATCATTTAAATACTCGTAGATATATGAAAATACACGAAGATTGCCCACACTTTGTTAGTTCATTACAATATTTAATTTAGCTATTCCCGTCCTCTGGAAGGAGAAAAGAATGCTAACTAGCTGCAGTTCTTCCCGGCATGTCGTAGGAGGCGACTAAGGGACTAGGGTTAAATGGGATCAATTGGGCGATGGGTTAGCAACTTGTCACCAATGTTCCATATGAAACCACAACCCCAATATTTACTCTAAAAAGTGACCTAGGAGATTTTATGTCTCCGAAGTGCTGCTTGACGGACGTGAATGTTTTATGTCCTCCTACGATAAATAAAGCAGTTTAAAAATGAATGAACGTTAAAAGATATCTTACTCAATATACTAATAAATCTATTTAAAAATGGTAGTATATTTTCATTTAATTAACTTGCGTTCCTCCGCACGTATTTTAATTTAAATTCACCCCGACCTAATCTGCAATATTAAGTGAATTTTTAGCCTGTTATTGCATTAAGTTTGCAATGTAATCACTCCTTGCTTGATGGGAAATTTTCGTCCTATTAGCTAAGATGAAGCTTCGGACTCAATTACTTGGAGCCGGTTACCTATAGAGTTTGTAACCATTCGCTTTAATTACTTCTATGCAGCTCAGCATACACAGTCGATAGTTTAGTGGCCTGGACATAAAAATATATTAACTTCCAGAGTCTATCAAGTGCTTATCTCTAAGTTTTAAAGCTAGCAATAAACCGACGTTAATTGAGAAAAACTAAAAGTTAAATGATTATTTCAATGACCCGATCATATAGTGTTTTATTTTACTGTGATTACAGCTTCTAATGGATTGTTATTGGATTTTGTGTGCAGTTTTTGGATATTTCCTTTTTTACGTAATGCCCATTGTTAAATGAGATGGATTTTATATTTGTAGTTTTAATAAATAAATTTGCATGAAACCTTTTTTTTATTTATAATGATCCTTATATATAATAAAAATAATTTCATTTCATTTCTTTGTATGCAATTATAGATAAGATCTTTTATTCCTATTTGGGTGATGATAGAGACTCAAAGACACGTTTTTTTATACTCGATGCAAAAGCTACAATATTTATTGAAGTAGATATTGATAAAAATTTATAAATTCAATATTGCTGCATTGACTATAGAACCGACGTTTCAATATGGATCGAAAATAAGTTAAACTTAATATTGTTTGTAATTTTTCTCTACATTAAGCATACAGCAATGTATTGACAATAAATTTACCAAGTATATTATGTTTCAAAGACATGAATATTGTGTTTTAGAATATAATATCTATTACCTACATGCGCGCCAAATACTAACATTCAGAGTTAACGTTTACGCTAGATTAAATACAGATAATGAAAAAAATGTTAAAACAAATGTAAATATTTCCGCGGCTGTTCTAAAACTACAATACAATCACTTTTATATGACGTTTTTAAAGATCCCCTATGCATACCCTTATTGATTAGCCAGAGCAGAGCCTTAAATGGGCTCGTCTCGTGATTAGTGCACCAGACAGGAAACCAGCTTACGTACGAGCACCTTAACGGGAAGCACCTGTGTTTACCTCACTCATCAAGCGTCGAAGCCTAACTAACTGGAACTGTAGTTGTGTATATATGTGTATTTTGATATATTTAAAAAGGGTGACCTTAGAAGTACCTGTTAATGGATCTGAGTGAAGCAAGAGAGATTTGTCAGGGTCGTTTGTTAGCGATCGATAGTCTCTGCCTATCCCGATGGGATATAAAGGCGTGAATTAGAAGTACCTGTAAAAAACTGCGTATGAAAAGGCGTATGGGTATCAATGGAGCCCACTTGATTGCTAGGATGTCGAGAAACTGCCTACTCCTGCGTAGAGAAAGTGGTGTGAAGTGTGTGTTTATTTTTTGGTATGGCTATTAAAGAGTGTGCATTTCATATACGCTCACGCCCCTACTTTCCTAACGGGATAAACAGAGACTATTCATCGCCACCTTTAACGATCCCAAAAATCTTTCGTGCGCACTCACACCCATTCACCCTTCATGCATACTTTTCAGATGCCCGAGTCCACTTATGCTTTGTGCAAAATATCATTTTAATATCACTACAGCAACAGTGTGAAGTTTGTCGCTTATTAGCAAAAGTAATATATTTTGTCATTTTTAAGGCGTTCAAGGCTTTTTTTGTCGTCAATGGTGAAATTTGACACTTTTCCTAAACCACTTCTAACTTCACACTACTACTGAAGTGATATCGAGCTACGATTGTGCTAAAACACATTAGTAGACTTAAACCCCTGTTCTAAAGTGCATTTTAGAACGGTTAGGTTATCTATTTAAGTCTCCGTTGCAGTAGGTACTTTGGCGATTCATTTGCATATGAATGGGATAAATTATGCACAATGGCCGTACTCGATATATGGATTGTCGAGTGTCTTTCGCATTGCACATTTAGCCTTAATGCTTACTCGTATGAGGAAGTAAGTGTATGAAAGTAAATCAAAGTAAATCAAGCAATGGTTTATTAGTATCGAAAAAAATTGGGATCCGCGATCTACTTACCTCTTTTGGTGGCAAACGGGCGTGATCTTTAACATGCATACATATAATCACGCCTCAAATGGCCCAAGTTATGTTAATGATTATATTAAAAGACCCTTACACTGAAACTGCAAATTTACTGTGTATGTTTTAGACTACATAAATTTTAAAAATAATTATATGCTTAATCTCAAAAACAAGGTAAGGCAAGCCCTACATAGAACCTTGTTTTCATAGAAAAGTAGAAAAATTAAGAGCTTAATCACCCGAAACTAATAAAAAAATCTAGTCTAAAGTCGCATCTGACGAGCCATATGCAAAAGATGGGAAAAACCTATATAAACCTATTAATTTCCTACAATAAATAGCCTTTCATAACCACTTCCAGTCACCTCTTCCAACAACGAAAGAACATTTTATTGCACTCTCCCCCTATAACTAGATAAGTAAACCAACAATCACTATTCCTTCGGGAATTTTCCCACCGAAATAGCAAAGTACATTTCTGCGCTTCATACGCCAAGCAGAAATTATTGCTCCGTAAATTGAGCAATAGAAATAAATGGACGTGAGCAGATGAGTAACTTAATGTGGAATGGTATTGGTGGTAGTTGTGATTAAGTATAGTATTTGTTTGTATTTTGGTGGGAGTAGAATCTCAGTGATACGATACAAATAAAATAAAATCCAACCCTCGTAAACTTATTTAAAATTAATATTTTTCTGTTTTAATACATGTTAACACATTACATACCCATACATGTTAATAAATTTAAATAAATATATTAATACAGTAGTAGTAACAAGGTTAAACATTAATAATTATATGTGTTTCTGTACTACGGTGTGGGTAAACTTTATGCGGTGGGATGACCATTCTTTTGACAAAAGCTTTCGCGACCATTAGGCCTTGCGGGTCCGGTTGACCATCTTCGCAATTCTATGGCCACCTCGAACCCACGTGTTCACTCATTTTTTGGATTGAGTATAAGTAGTGCTTTTGCACGGTAAGACAGTGCAGTGTACCATAAATGGACTAACCCTACTCGTAAAAACAGCCATACACACCTATAACTATTCTAAAAGGTAGTAAAGTGACACACAGTGCAGTAGAGAATAATTATCAGATATTTGGAGTTACCCTTCTGCTTATGTATATTCCGAGAGCCGTTGCTACTCCGAAGTGTAATAATAACCCCTAACAGTAACTTTTTGTGTTTGAAATTCGTAACACGCATGCATGAACGGGGCGTAATGTTGATTTATGCGAGAAAAAGGGTTATGGGGATGAAGTACTCAAATTCATGAGGTTTTATTGCACCCCTAACTGTAGAAAAAGAGGTATATATGGGAATAAAACAAAAGCTATAGGAATTCCTATCAGATGAGGGTGTTATAACTTTTTTCTACTTTCGTTAAGGCATAGTTCTTGCAGTCTTACAAGGGTCTCTTCCCCTTGTACAAAGGGACGATAACGGCCCTGCACCAATCTTTAGGCACACGGCCATACCGCCAATACGGATTAAGAAGTATGTTCAAGAGGTTGGCACCACTGACCTACTAGTCCTCAAGGGTTGGCAATGAGTGCATCTAAGCTAAATGTGCAAAGATAATTATGTTTCTGTATAATTTGTTTTTGTAACTGGCACTGGGCAAAAAATCCTGAAAGCCGGAGTTTCTTGTTGGTTCTTCTCCGAGCCAGGGCTTCCGAACCAACGGTAGAATCTCAATGCTAAGAGACAACCAGTGTCAGGCAAATGTTTTAACTTGTAATGAATGTACTGCAATTGTACTTATGTTGAATAAAAACATTTGACTTTGACAACATCTCCATGGAAATTTCATCGTACCCAGCAGCTTTTGTTTTCTATGTTAAATAAGATATATTGCAACATGTACCAATGGAAATGAAGTGTAATTAATTTCTATGTACATTTTCGTTATAAAAATAATTTATGAAATGCACCGAATACTACGGTGAGGGAAAACATCGCGAGGAAACCTACTTGTGCCCCGAACAGGTAATAGTCAGTGCTTGTAAATTGCGACATCGCTTACCACCTGTCACATTGAGTACTGACTATCTGACAACACGTTGGTTCGAGGTGGCCATAGAATTACTACCTCCGCGATTGTGGAGATGAAAACCTGAACATCTCTTTACTCCGCAAGGGATAATGATCGTGAACGTGTTTGTTTGTATGTTTTTCCAAGAAATAATAGTGTTCATTAACATTTTATTTACTAGTTTAGTTACTATCACATGTGTATTATATTTATCATCTTCTAAGTCACCTTTAAGCATAAATATAAATATTAAGTTGCAATGTCTTTTGAAACAAGTGACAGGTTACTAGTATCACCTTATTTATGTATTGACCCTTAGTCGCCTCCTACTCCTACGACACGAAGATATATCCTATTCAAATACGAATCCTCTCGAGATTTAATAGTCCTTTCAAGAAATCTCGCCACTCGAGGTATTGATTCAAACCAGCGACAGTCACCGCCAATGGCTTTGTGGTTTAGAAAACGTATACCGTTAAGTAAAAAGCTATTTTTGTACTTATTTACTTTGTAGCGAGCTAGCCGGGTCATAAATAGAGCAAGAACTAAACTAGCTACACAAGTGGTAAGCCGCGTCACCATTTACAAGCACTGACTATTACGTGTTTAGGGACCAGTCAGGTAGTCTGAAGTAATTTTAAAACGCCGTAGTACGGCACGTTTTTCAAATGTATGTCTTATATGTACATAGATAAATAAAATACTTCATTCTATTACCTTCCAGACAAGTACGGAATTCTCGATTTTTATCTTAAAGTTAACATAACATTATACCTTCGAAGTTTCATCCACCCTAAAGGGAGAAACACAAACAAAAGTATGTATGTATGTATGTGAGAAATTCACACCAAAAATCATTCATTTACGTACCGGCTTGGATAGGGACCGAATTTCGTTATCCCCAAACAAATATGGGTTGGACAGAAAAGTAATTTTGATAATGTGTTTAGTTTCACACCGGAGGCTTTTATGCTAAGTGGTCGCGGTAAAAAGGCAAAGAGTGTATCATGTAAAGGGTTAAAACCTTTGTTAATTTTGAATGCATTTGCAACATTGTCGCCGTGCTAACTGTCAATGAATGTCAATGCTGCGAAAGTGGTCTGTCAGGATAGGGACAAATGGGGAACCGTGATCTGTGCCTAACCCTCTACAGGGAATCAGGCGTGATGTGTATGTATGTATACTTAGATTATATAAATGTGCTTTATTTTCAAGTATATTTTATTAAGCGTCTTGAAAAAGTCTCTCAGCACACATCTCTCCTTTATTTATCTAGAGGATAATCGGTTTGATGGGCGCTCGTGCGTGAGGCGCGTGTTATGCCTTTTTCATCCGCTGGATAGACGGGAGTTTTCCTTAATGCTTTATAACGAAAAGGATGTTTACTAGATAGAAGGTTGATTAACGAACTTGCATTGCTAGGGGCAGTTGTAGAGGCATACATATTGATGATACGTTAGCCGCCTGAATGCTAGTAAGGTTTGCAAACCCGGGGTTTGGTTTCCGGTGGAGGCAGAGTTAAGAACTACGGTTTTCTTCTGCTTACCAGTCTGGTCGTTGATTTTATATGCTTTATATGTATTTATCTATGTATAATAAGTATATATTTCTTAAATATACGTTGACTAATACCCTTAACACAAGTCTTAAATGTACTTAGCAAGGGACTAGTTCAATTGGTGTAATAATATCCTAATATTATTATTATAACATACATGTCTCGTTCATCTGTTTACATAGTGAGATATTATCACAATATATCTACAAGTATGTATTCACATGTAATCGTAGTATACTTACTTCGATAGCTTACTTTTGGTTTAAATTTAGTATAAATAGATTAGCGTTATGTTTCTGTATATATATTATTATCCTAAAATAAGCTTTACATTTAACTTATATTTAAGCTATAAACTTCAGTATTATTGAATAAATTGTACATATTTACACTCAAAATACGTAAGCGGCAGCCAGACTTATTAAAAACACCGACTTATTTACTTTTTACCTAGACCTAGTGAGTAACCTAGACCTAAGAAATTATATCAGATTATATAAATAAAATCTAAGAAATGAATATGATTTTAATATATAGGTGCAACCTATAACTCTCATATCTACGATCAATGACAATAGGGATCATACATATCAATACATATGTATTATGTGTGTGTATGTATTATGACTATGTAACAAAACCAAGAATTTGCCCAAACATACTACATAGCCAGAATCCAAGAATTTATTAATATTCGCTAACTTTACAAAATTGACCTAAAAATAGCCGTACCTTAGAAAGTATATTTATAACTTCGCTGTCACCTTGGGAAGTTTGTGATAAATTTGAGCCCAATATTTGTGTACTCATGCAAAACGAACCCACGTTCCGAAGGCTCGTTAGAAGGTTTTTTCCCAAATCATCCTGACAGCCTTTTGGGTAACGCATAGCTTTTGCGGTTGAGAAGTGATGGTTATAATTTTAAGAGATTCGCGATTTATACATACACATCACGCCTGATTCCCTGTAGAGGGGTAGGCAGAGATCACGGATCCCCATTTGATCCGATCCTGACAGACCACTTTCGCTTCATTGACATTCATACATCTTCTCATACACTCTCGGCGGTTATAGGTACACCTAACGTCACCTTTTTTCAATATAGCGTCTATCTGACTGTTATATGTCTTACTAGGCCGGCCCCTAAGTAACCGCCCTTCCACTTCACTAATATATATTCCTTTTGTCAATCTTCTATCATTCATCCGCATAACATGTCCAAACCATTATTATACCAAAGCGATTTATACTCATGATTAATAACTAACGGGACTCGTCGCGTAAGTTTTATATAATAAAGTTACCTTTATTAACCTATTTCGGCTACGTTGCAGCAGCCATCGTCATGGGCAGACTTTGGTAGCTAGGTAAGTTTATTATGTAAAAACATACGCGATAAGACCCGTTAGTTATTAATCATGAGTAGTGATGGTGTTATTATATAGTTGTAGGGACAGAAAATTGAGAAGAATTACTAGAGAAAGAGTTTTTGGTCGCTCGTAAAAGTAAATTTGGAAGTTTACAGTTCATTTGACATTTTTTCAATTATATTTAGATGTATTTTAGCCTTTGTGTTCTAGTATTTCCAAAAGAACATCTTTGCTATATGCTAAACACATCACGTTACGAGAGGTTTTTATAGAGTCTAGACCTGAATATAGCGTATATATAATCTTTGACTACTCCTCCAGGTAAAGTCAAATATGTGATATGTTAAAATATATGTTGGGTTCTTAACAATTTTACCAAATGAATATAAGTATGTTAAACTAGCAGGTGAAAAAGGCCATTTTTTTCCTTTAAGTAACGGTATTTCAAGCCATTGACTGCTCTAAACTCTAAGTGTAGTAACTCTAAATCGCACGTAGTACGCAGCGTGAAGAACAGAAGAGCATGTATGAGAAGGTTAAAGGGTGTGAGTGAACAAAGACAGATTTGTTAAAATCGTTCCAGGTGGCGATCAATAGTTTCTACCTTTCCCCTTGGGGACATAGAGGCGTGAATGTATGTATGTCTGAATTGCAAAATGTATACGAGTAAGTCAAGTCGGTCGCGCATAATTTCGAGAACGAGGATAAATATTCTAAACCAGATCAGAGGCGGTGCGATTATTGATTTTAAGGAAAATGAAAATGTGGAAATGACAGAAAAATTCCCTTTTATTAAAATACATATGTTTATCTATGTATGTGTATCAATAATTTAAACGAACATGGAAAAACTCATCTGAGTGAGCTCAAGCCTAATTTCTAATATGCAGTTTTTTTGTATAAGCATGTTTTATTTATTTATTTTTAATTTCTTTTAGATGTTTATTATATATGTTTGTTCTTATCTGTTAGTTTAGCCTGGGAATACTAACTAAATCCTTATCGTGGTATTTTAGCGGTAAAAATAACCTATACTCTACAGTTACAACTACGATTATTATGCTAATCGTGGCCGTGTTGAGGTAGGTAGGCTCATGTAGTTGTTAACAACCAAAAGTAATTCCAAGGATGTGCTTGTATGTATATAGGTAGACCTTTATTATTCCTTTATTTACAGTGACAAACAAAGCACATATAAAATATATTCATTAACATAAACTATTTATAAATAAATTAATAAGAAAACTATAAATAAAATATTTGAGCCAAATCACTGCCAAAAGGGAGAGTGCCCAAGATGCTGGCAGCATTTCCGCGCTGAATAGCCAAACTAATTCTTTGGCCAAAATAGGCCCCATCCCTTGGGTCAAATAATATAAATTATTAAAATTTTTAAACTTTATAAATTTCATAATTATTGTTATAATACTTGAAACAAGTTGTAAATAAAGAGATCAATACTATACCTTTATCATTGTTCATCATCTACGAATATTCTACGCAATATCACTAAGATATAAGATTCCGGAGGACCAGTGATGCAGCCTAGCTGCATCGTGTACTGAGGCAGCACCTTTTCACTGCATCAATGGTGTTTTTATATATATTTTTTCCATGTTTGTGTTTTGTTATTGTAGTGAATAAAGTTTCTTACTGTCTTTCTTTCTATATACATACTTTATATAATACACCACGCTTCCCATCTCATCTATTCTAAAACTAAACTCGTTTCCAGCAACAAATATTTACGAGGACAAAGTTCAATATAATCTGGTCACGCTTGAGGTGGATGCAGATGTAATTTGTCTTCATAATGGGATGAATTTGCTCAGAAAATGCATTTCATCCAGCACCAATTTAGCCATAATGAGATCTTTGAATAATGGTTCACACTTTTTGCTAACTTTCTCTAGTGTTAGAGAAATAGTTAGTAGATAGGTAGGTGTAAGCAGGAGATTTGTCAGGATCGTTCAAGACACGGCGCGATGGTCTTGCTATCCCGTTTGGGTAGTAAAAGCGTTAATATATCAGTAATATTTCGAGTCTGGTTATTGATTATATTTATGTGTTTATCTATATATAATAACTATATATTTCTTAAATATTCGTTAACTAGTACCCATAACACAAGTCGTAAATGTACTTAGCAAGGGGCTAGTTCAATTAGTGTAATGGGTTCCAATTATATGATTAATTATTGTTAATAATTAAATTATTAATAATTAAATTATATAATTGTGTATAATTATATATTCTTATATAGAAAATGTAATGAATGAAAAGGAATGCATATATACGAGTATGTATATTAAAACGCAATCAAAATTACTGTTTTTTAAATGTCTCTTGCATCAGCGTAAAAGGTCAGATACTAAATTAAAAATCGAATTTAAAGCGAAACTTTTTACCTTTTTCATCCTCAATAACAGTAAACATGTATTGTGTGGGCTTACAAACTTTGTAGATAACTGTAATAAATAATGAATGAACGAGTAGGAGGTGTCATCGTTCAATGATTGATTGGAAATTATTTTCGTACCCTTGTATGTAAAAAATGAATGAAGCTTTTTCATGCTTCTAAAGTAGCCTTCTTTTCATTTATGGTTATTGATATTCATTTTTATCAGGACACATAGACTTTTCGGGGTAGTCAGAGACTTGATTTACCACCGACAGAAGTGAAAATTTATGAACAGGAATAGAAAGATAATCTGTATCAAACCATATTTTGTAAGAGAAAAAACATTAAATAGATAATAAGTAAGCAGGAATTTTTTTCCTAAACTTAACTCTATCTCAAATGACAATGCCAACTTAATCCTGAAACAAAAGATATTTATTCATAAATATTTTAATAAATATATAACCATGCATGAGAAGGCTAATGGGTGTGAGTGAAGCAAGAGAGATTTGTCAGGATCGTTCAAGGCGATCGATAGTCTTTGCCTATCTCGTTGGGGACGTAAATGCATGATTTTTGAATGCTTTATTAATATAGGCCTATTATAGTATTTCTGGGCAAGATTTTATTACATATATATCGACCACAGCTATTAACAAAGTGGGATCTACATTTTTCCGATTTTCGGTTTATTGCATCAAAGGCCTTAAAATTACATTATCTACAACCCCACAAAAAATTATTATCCTAAAGTAAACAGTTTTTGTTTTTTGAGGTTAACAAAGCTGGATCTATTCATTCTGCACGGGTAATAATGTTGCAGAATATCTTACGATTTTATTAACGGGGCGTGGGAGGGGTATAGACGCGTGCGCGCGCGGGGGATCTGCCATATCGCACCTTGTTATTGGGCCATTATAATAAATTTATTAATTATGTGAGACCGGGTCATATCACGATAAATTTATAAAGATATCTGATTACCTTTATTTTGCCCGATGACAATTTTTTTCCGACAACAATGAAGTATGTGGCACATCCAACAAAGAATTGCCATCAAATTCCGCGGAATATTGTGGGTTGTGCCACATGCGACCAAATCCAGAAGTAGAAGTTCCGATAATATTGATGCATGTGCCACATCCGACCAAAACGAGAACTTAAAGTTTCGGTAATAATGATGGATGTGCCATATCCAACAAAATCTATGTCATAGGTAGCAGCTAAGAATGTTGTATGTGCATTTTAACACATTTGTAGTTATTATTTTTTTTAAATACATACAACACCACTTACAGTTATTAAAATAAATATACTTTACCAAATTTGGTTGAGATACATTGACTTTTGTTCATTTTATACACATTCCAAACTTTAAACGGCCGTCCTGTAAAGTAGCCATTTTGCAGATGCAACATTGTTAATAGCTGCGGTCGATATATGTAATAAAGTCTTGCCCAGAAATACTATAATAGGCCTATATTAATAAACCAATTAACTATATTCTATACAACTTTAAGGCTAGGTTAGTTAGAAAATAATCTATGAAAATTCCTAACAGATTCTCTTTACCAAATCTCGATAAGCGACGTCTGCCCAAGGACATTTATCTCCTTCAATGGCTCGCCACTTGGCACGACCCAGCCGATAAGCGTTCGGAGGTTCTTTCTTCGTTATAGTTTAGTTAGGTTTTGTACTTGGAAACTTTGATACAGGTCTATAGCGAAAACAATTGGTAGTTAGTATATAATAACATGAATTACTTATGCTTACCTCAATGGTATGACAGTCAGATAGACGCCATATTGAAAAAGGGTGATGTTAAAAGTACCTATAATCGCCGAATGTATATGGGGAGGTGTATGAGTTTCAATGAAACGATCGGGACAGATGGGGATCCGTGATCTCCACCTATTTCTCTACAGGAAATCAGGCGTGATGTGTGTGGTATGTATGTACCTCAGTCGTTGGAGGCTTGTCTCTGAATCTGTGAGAACAGGGTTTAAACTTTGAAACATGTATCAATGGACATTAAGGGTATTGAATTCCAAAAATAAAATCACGAACTTTATCAACTTTGTACGTATATATTTACGTGATTATTGATATTTAACTTCTCAAACTACTTCAGTCATTAATTTCAGTCTTTCATTATGCTACCTTGGAAGTATGATAGATAACAGTAAGTTCTAAATAGGTTTAAACTGAAAAATTAAATTCCGCGACGCTCATTTCCGCGAACTTACTTACGAACCCTTAAGTTTTCTGATTGTCTATCAACTTTGTCGTAACAAAAATACATTTGGGAAATGCATCGAATACTACGGTGAGGCTAAACATTGTGAGGAAATCAAGACACGGCTCACCATTAATAGTGATCGTTGACCAGCCTAATACCTAATACATACATACATCAACTCCTTTACGTCCCTAACGGGATAGGCAGAGACCACAGATAATAAAATACTATCAGAGACTATAGATCGCCATCTGGAACGATTCTGACAATTTTATCTTGTTTCACTCAAATGCAAACACCTCGTGTTAAACACATAAAACAGCCTTATAAACATCCCTCATACAATTTATATCACTTTTTATTGCATACCAAGAAGTAAAACAAAGTTCTATTCTACACCAACCCCTGTCACGTATATTTTCGAGCACCCTTTCTCTTCCCCTTTGCTAAAAGCTGCGCTGTTTACGTTTGAAATGCATTCGCAACTCTACCGCCTCTCCTGCTCTTTTAGTCATGAGTGGAGGGAAGGCTTTTGTTGCTTTGTGATGTCTCGAAAAGGTTGCTGAGAGAAATCGGTTTACAAAGTCTCCGAGTATTTGTTTTGAAATGCACGGGACAGGTGGCGTTAGGTGTATATTAGAATGTGTAAATATTTTGGCGTCGTTACTAGTTTAAAACCTCCTATGCTATTTAGTAAAACACCAATAAAAGTACAGATTACTAATATACAACTGATACCATTTTTAAAATATACATACATCACGCCTGATTCCCTGTAGAGAGGTAGGCAGAGACCACGGATCCCCATCTGTCCTGAACCTGAAAAACCACTTTAGCATCATTGATGCTCATACACACCGGCGGTTATAAGTATTTGTAACGTCAACCTGTTTCAATATAGCGTCTATCTGACGGTCATGTGTCTAATTGAGTCGACCCTTACGTAACCGCTCTTAATATGTGGTATTTTTATACGTTAATTGAACTTTAATCTTTAAATTATTAGAAATCGTATGACGTTAACTTGTAAGAGATTTGTCAGGATCGTTTTAGGTGTTAATCAATAGTCCCTGCCTATCTCTTTAGGAACGTAGAAGCGTGATTATAAGTATGTGTGTAAGTTAGATTTGTTCCGTTAAGCTCTAAGCGAAGTAATTTATAAAACCGCTTTAAAGCCATTACAATGCGACAGTTAGGAACCATTGCTTAGGTTGTAAATTTCCGCCGGGAACAAAGTAGGGAACTAATGGCTCCCTAGGGATAAAGATTATGCTAAATACCTACCAGTCAATAGAGAATAAATGGTTTATCACTACATAGTATAAAACAAAGTGGCTTTCTTTGTTCCTATGTCCTTTTGTATGCTTAAATCTTTGAAAATACACAACGGATTCTGATGCGGTTTTTATTAATAGATAGAGTGAGTCAAGAGGAAAGTTTATATGTATAATAACATCAAGTAAATAGTGGAATAGGTCGTATATTTTATACCCGTGCGAACCCGGAGCGGGTCGCTAGTAGCTATATAAAATGATAGGTGAAACGTAACAGTCTCATCCATATTAAGGGGTAATGTATGGGCCATAATGGGGTGATTTTTCAACTCGACATTGATCTATCGGGACTGGACGCCAGAATATCCTTTAACTTTTATAGATAGTCGAATCACCGGATTTTAGTATTAAACTCTTATATTTCCTACTTTGGATAGATAACATAAATTTGGTATAAATTTGTCGTTGTGGCTTGACTCTGTATCAGTGGATACAGGGTTCAAATCTTCAAGGGACAAGCTGTTTCTAATTATATAAATACACATATCAAGTTTCTATGTATAGGCAAAGACTGAAATTATCACATGCGGTTGAGATGCAGCTTGTAAAAATTAAATTAAAGCCCCAACTTAGAAAAATACAAAAGGAGTTAGGGTTACTGTTAAATATTATGAAGGTACCGATTGTTGATAGATCGTGAATGTTAAGCCTCAACGGGTGTATTTAGAGTATGGATGGATTACCATAATATTTACTTTCTGATTTCTATGAGGTAAAACAAACAGTGTGGATACTTAATTATTCCTCTGGATTGGTAAATAAGTAGTGCATTATGACTACATACTTTAATTATTATTGTTTTTTAAGATTGTTCATGTTTTCATGACAATTTTTCATGTAAAAATGTTTTTTTTTTACTTTCAATAAGTGATTTTACGATCCCTATATTGAATTAAAAAGCATTTCATTTTATTTCACTCCACTAATACTACTAATAGATTGGTAAATAAAATGTGAATTGTTATACCACTATATAATTATGTGCAATTATTAAAAGTCCAAAACTTTCATATCCACTCAAAAATCGAACTATCCTAAAACAAATCCAAAAATTAACTGACAGTCACCATACGGTATATAGGCATTATTTCACATCGGCCATTTTGTTTCCCCCTTTTGACATTTCAAAATGGAGGTTTGGCGTTTCATGCATTTTTGTGGAAAATCTTTTGTAACGTGATATGTCTGTTTGCCTTGCGTCTAGACAATGTGTGCTGAATAACTCAGTTATGTCAATACAGCCTTTTTTATAGGCTTTATATTATGGTCTGTGATGGTCTAGTGCTTGTGTATTGTATATCTTTATCATTGCAGGTATAACCAAATGGTATAGAGTATTAATATTATTAGAAATATAAATAAATGAACTAAATATAAAAATAATAAAAATAAAGCTTTACAATTTTCGTAAAAAAATTAGAGATATGGATTTGTTTCGACTGTTATTAGTCGATAGGCTAATCAAACCATTCAGTTTAGATAAAAAAAACATAACATAACTTATAAAAATGGTATTGATAATTGGTCAAAAAGAAAAACTTAAATATCAAAATAATTATTGTAGATATATACAGAATAATCGGATTTATCTTTCTAAACAGTACATTTTTATCATATTATGAACTCTTGGCAAATTGATAAAATTCTGAATATATAACTCTATAACCCTAATAAAACTAAATAACAAGCATTTTAAAACCACGCTCGAATGTTATGAATTTTAAAAAGTCGATAGCCCGTCAACCATGAATATAAATCAACAACACATTATTTCAACAATTCACAAACAGAGAACAACCACCATTAATATTAATGAACTAATTTATTCAGCGACTACGTATTTTGAGCTACGAATATTATTTTGATCGTGGCGAGCTACGAATCACGGCGGCCATTCCTATCCTAACACGTTGCCTATTCCATTCTCAATATTGTGAAAATAAAATTTTTTAATAGTAATAAATCAACAAAAATTAAAAGTTGCAAATACAAAAACACACACGAAGACATAATACAACTTATTAATAACACAGATTTTATGACAAACATTCAAGTAGTTCTTGTGTATGCCATTGCGGTGCAACAAAAGGTTCCTTTAATGTAATTATCCCTAAAGGAAAAGTAGTCAATGGTATGTATAGGGATGAAGGACAAGGCAATAAAGTCAAAGTCGAAGTCAAATGTTTTTATTCAACATAAGTACAAGTACAGTACATTCATTGAAAGTCAAAACATTTGCCTGACACTGGTTGTCTCTTATCATTGAAATTCTACCGTTGGTTCGGAAGCCCTGGCTCGGAGAAGAACCAACAAGAAACTCCGGCTTTCAGGATTTTTTGGCCAGTGCCATTTACAAAAACAAATGTATAAAGAAACATAATTAACTTTGCACATATAGCTTAGATGCACTCATTGCCAACCCTGAGCATCGGCAAGGTAGTCTCCGACCGCGTAGTAAGCGCCCCGGACTAGTCGGCCTCTAACTATAGTCTTAAATTTAGGCAAGGGCAATCGCGTAATCCAGTCCGGTAAATGATTATAAAAACGCACGCAATTTCCAATAAAAGATTTCTTGACCTTTTGAAGCCTCGAGGGCGCCACATACAGCTTATATTTGTTCCTAGTATTAATTTTATGAACATCACAGTTTCTTCTAAAAATATTTATATTTTTATGTACATAAATGACACAATCATATATGTACTGAGCAACAACCGTCAAAATATCAATTTCTTTAAATTTTTCACGAAGTGAGTCTCTGGGGCCCATTCTATAAATGCAGCGAACAGCCCTCTTCTCCAAAACGAATATTGTGTTTATATCAGCAGCACAACCCCACAGCAAGATGCCATAAGACACAATGCTATGAAAGTAGCTGAAATAAACAACCCTAGCCGTGAACTCGTCCGTGTATTCCCTAATCCGTTTAACAGCATATGCCGCGGAACTAAGTTTTTTAGATAAAACGCGAATGTGGTCTCCCCACTGCAGCTTTGAATCTAAAGTTATCCCTAAGAAGACAGTAGTATTAATTTTATCTATTTTCTCATTATTTATTATTAGATTGGTTTCGACACCATTGACATTTTGTTTTATTATTATTAAGAACTAAATTGTTATATTGAAACCATTGAACTACATCTCCTATCACCGAGTTTATTTTTTGCGACTCATCAATTTTCCTGCTAATTTTAAAGATTAGGGATGTGTCATCAGCAAAAAGGACCATCCTGCACCTATTTTTAGTTACAAAAGGTAAGTCATTTATGTATACTAGGAAAAGAAACGGACCTAATATTGAACCTTGAGGCACCCCCATCTGGACTGAACGACCCGACGACTGCTCCAAACCAATAGTTACTTTTTGTACTCTATTACTTAAATATGATTTTATTACATTTAGTGAATTATTTTTAACTCCATAATACTCTAATTTTCTTATTATTATATCATGTCGGACACAATCGAACGCTTTAGAAAGGTCACAGAAGATACCAAATGCATCCTGTGACCGTTTCCAGGCATCAAAAATCCCTTTTATTAATTCTACACCAGCATCAGTGGTGGACAAACCCTTTGTGAAGCCAAATTGTTTAGAATGTAGCAGTCCGTTCAAATTAAAATGGTACAACATCTGATTTAACAAGATTTTCTCGAATACTTTACTTAATGCTGGTAGCACGGATATTGGACGGTAATTAGATGGGTCCAAGGTACTACCAGACTTATATATCGGTGTTACTCTACTTAGTTTCATTAAATCAGGGTACGAACCTGATTCTATCCAGGCATTGAAAACTGATGCCAGATAAGGTGCCAACAAGTCAATAATAACACTAATTGTTTTGACCGAGTGTCCAAACAGATCCACAGTTTTTTTCTTACTGAAAGTTTTGAATGTTTTTATTATTTCTAATGGAGTTGTAGGCCTAAAACGGAACTCACCATCACAACACGGGGCCGACAACGCAAGCAGATTGCAAGCCTTCTCAGCGCAACTGTTTAGTGAGCTGGATGTCATCAAAGGGAGGTTTCCAAAATATTCTTCAAAACATGAAGCAACATCTGCTTCGCCACATACAATTTTATTATTAAGTGTCAGCTTTAGATTATTTTGATTATATGTTTTAACTCTACCAGTTTCAGATTTAATGACATCCTACGTTTCCTTGATTATATTTTTAGATTTGAGTATTTTATTCCTAATATACAGCGATTTAGCCTGGACACAAACGTTTTTGAATATCTTTGAATACAATTTTACATAGTTTCTAAAAGTTACACTAAAGTTTGTTGTTTTTTCTTCATACAATCGATACAATTTTGTCCTACTAACATGGATACCCGGTGTTGCCCAATCACTAAACTTTTTCCTTGAATTTATATTTAAAGTTTTTGGAATAAAAACAGATTTATGTTCCCCCAGCTACTGTGTATATTAAACAATCTTAATTTGTTGTTAATTTGTTCTCTAAAACGCTCCAAACGCCGTTCAGTTACAGGAATACAAGTTATAAGCTGAGAATTAATAGAATATATATTTTTGTTAAACGAAACTAACAGGCCACTGTGATCAGACCTCAAAATATTAATAAATTTGCTGCTGTTTGGGTTCTCATTACTGAATATATTATCAATACATGTAGCAGAATGGCTGGGCACCCTTGTTGGGCTTTCAAATATTCTATCCAACCCAAAAGACCAGAACAAATTTAGAAGTCTAGTAGCCCGTGTCGAGGACTCCAAAAGATCAACATTGAAATCACCACTAAAGATTATGGTCTTATTAGATTTACACAGCTTAAGCAATACCATTTCTAAAATTTTCTCAAAGACACAGAAGTCGCCATTAGGTGGCCTATATAAGCAACAAACAATGAATGCATCTGCCTCCACACAGGACATTTCTATTATTTTTTCTACACTTTCTGAGATTATATCATTGCGAACCTTATTTTTAATACTTTTATGCATAATTATCATAGAGCCACCGTGTATTGAATTTTCACGGCAAAAAGAACTAACAATATTATGATTTTTAAAATTATATATTAATTCATAATCTTTGGCCCAGTGTTCACAAATACAAAATACATTTATATTATTATTATTTAAAAATAATTCAATTTCTATTTCCTACCAGCTATGCTTTGAATGTTCTGATGAACAACACTAAGACACTGTGTGGAGTTAAGCTGTGCACAAGTTTCATTTCTGATGCAAGGGGAATCCTCTTTTGTCAAATAAAAGAATGATGACACATTGTGGGCAGTGGACTACCAACCTGTCACCAATATTTCATATCAAAACAACAGCAAATGTTATACCAAAAGTGACCGAGAAAATATAAATTCAATTACATTTTGCCCGCCTTGATAACGATTGAATATCACCGTAACTTATTTTTTACAGTCTTTGTCTCTACATTTTCTTTACTTACATACACAAATATATTCAGACGTCTACGTCCCTATCTATATTGAAAAAGGCTGACGTTAAAAGTACCTATAACCGCCGAGTGTGTATGCGAAGATGTATGAGTGTCAATGAAGCGAAAGCGGTCTGTCAGGATCTGGACAAATGGAGATCCGTGATCTCTGCCTACCCCTCTACAGAGAATTAGGCGTGATGTGTATGTATGTATGTTAGCCCATCGCCCAATCCATTCGATTTACCCCTAGACCCTTAGTCCTACGACATGCCGGGAAGAACGGCAGCTAGTTAGCATTCATTTTACGTCCCATTCTAGCACAGGACATATATTTCAAACAAAATCCTTTCGCTTTAATGATGCGCAATTATTGCCAACGAATCTCGTTTGCCAATGTCGCATTATTCAAATGCATCTCCAATACTGCAATTGGACACCACTTTTCACTTTACCCGCAATGATAGGAGCAATTAAGTGATGCCAAATCGCGCAAAAGCTGATAGCCATTCGTCCAATCGATTGGAAACGTGTCCAATAATCACTATATCATGCGATAATTGAAACTGTCTCTTGCTGGGACGTAAATTGAATACTAACTAGCTGCCGTTGTTCTCGGCATGTCGTTAGAGGCGACTAAGAGACTAGGGGTCAATAGAATCGATTGGACGATGGGCTAGCAACATGTAAACAATGTTCTATTATAACATCACAACCCCAATATTAATGTTAAAAAGTAACCTAGTTTTGATTTATTTGTCAGTTTTATACCAACTCGACGTAGCTCAGTTGTTTGAGGCTTGACTGTGTATCAGTGGGTACAGGGTTCAAATCCCGCTTAAGCATGTACCAATGGAAATGAAGTTTACTGAATTTCTATGTTCATTTTCGTAATATGTATGTACATTTACTAAATGTGTCGAATTCCACGGTGAGGGAAAACATCGTGAGGAAACCTAGCTGTTTCCCGAACAGGTAATAGTCATTGCTTGTAAATGACGACATGGCTTACCACATCTCACATTGAAGTACTGACTATCTGGTCAACACGTGGGTTCGAGGTGGCCATAAAATTACTACCTTCGCAATGGCGGAGATGGACACCTGTACCTCTGACTGCCAGCAAGGGTTAATGGTCGTGAACGCGTTTGTCTTTTATGCCAAGCTACCTGTTGTCAAGCAATAAACGTAATTCTTGAAGCTTAGAGAGCTTTGCCAGTCGCTTCATTAGCATGCCGGTAAAAGTAACTGACTAATAAGCAAGAGACAGGCCATTTGCAAGTCAAATCAGATTCAAACGAGAAACGGAGGTGACTAAGGAAAGCTATGTCAAAAAGGAGCGAAAGTTCAAACTTTACATGTATATTCAAAGAGTTACTGCCGTACTGTTTGGGTACTGTTTATGTTTCAATATATAGGTGTTATAAAACAGATGTTTGTTTTTCGAGGTATTTATGTACAAGACGTACAAAGAATTTAACAACAATCTATAAATTACGTTATTAATCACGTGAAAAATATACACATTTTCTCATATTATGCTTTTCTTCACTAAATAATTGTTTTATTTAGAAGTACGAAGCCAGTTTCATTGCTACATACTGTATACTAAAACATAAAACTATCCTAACCCGAAATCGTAACCACTAACAAACCATACACTAACTCTATTTATTAATTAATCATTGAAAGCCAGTCAAGTCTTTATCGTTACGAGTATCTTTGCGAAGCCTCCAGTCTATCAGATAAGAAGTTCTAAGGTTTTCCTTTTTTGAAAAAACGTGCTGGAGATAAGCCCAATGGTGCACTTCAGAAAGCTTCCAGCTTAAGGGTACGAGGAAGTATGAGATTATAGGGTCTTGGTTTAGATAATAAAGGATGAAAAATAGATCCGTATACGTATGCCTCTTCTTTTCAAGGAGACGGGTGCAGATTATAATTCGCCATGATTAACCTAACAAATTTATCTTGCATAACTATGTATTAATTTTCATATAAAAATTAAAATATAAATTCGCTATATTGAAAAAAGGTGACGTTAGGAGTACCTATAACTAAATGTGTGTGAGAAGATGTATGAGTGTCAATGAAGCGAAAGTGGTCTGTCAGGATCAGGACAAATTGGGATCCGTGATCTCTGCGTACCCCTCTACAGGGAATCAGGCGTGACGTGTGTGTATGTGTGTATGTAATTTTCATGTGCATGCTATTCTGTTTTTCACGTTAGGTACGCATTACAAAGATGTGTTTTATTTTTAAGGCAGTCTTAATATATTACATATGTACGAAGGAAGCATTAAAATATATTAATAATGGTCATAAATAAATAATCCGTAGTTTATGCTAAAAGGATTTACAGAAATGATTTTGTATTTCTATGTATTTTATTAATACAAAACGAGGGACGACTATAATGTTTATTCGAAGTAGTCAGACTTTAGTGATCCATATTGTCGTAGGTCAAAATGTGTGATAAAAAGGTAACTGTTATAATACAACATCGCATGAATCACCACAATGTTCAGTTGAATGTTTCCTCAACTTTACACTTCCTTTAAAAACCTCCTTTTTAACTAATTTTACAATCACTGTCACTAACCCTCACACATTCATAAAATCACCACAAGCATTCTAACGAAAAGCTGGCAAATTCACATATTCATATTATAACTTTACACCCAACGCCACCTAGCGATGTAAAATGGTCTCTCTCCATTAATATTAGCGCAAATTTCTCAACTTCTAACCACTGTACAAAGTTACACAGAATTCTCAATTGCGACGTAACACAAACTGTGAATGAGCAATTTTCATACATACATACCGACACCTAACGGCGCACTTAGCGTAAACGCAATAATGAGTTAAAGATACAGTTCGATTAATTTTTTTTTCATCCTTGATTGGTGTTTTGTCTTCTAGGCGCTAAAAAATATTGGATATTTTTGGTTTTTACGTCACCTTTTTAACTTTAAATCTCTCTCCTGTAAAGTTTGCTAAGTCAAGTCAATTTTTCTATTCAAGATAAGTACAAGTGCAGTACATTAATTGAAAGTCAAAACATTTGCCTGACACTGGTTGTCTCTTGGCATTGAAATTCTACCGTTGGTTCGGAAGCCCTGGCTCGGAGAAGAACCAACAAGATACTCCTGCTTTCAGAATTTTTTGCCTAGTGCCAGTTACAAAACCAAAAATCTACAGAAACAATTATCATCATTTAACAATTAAATGGCATTTAGGTGCGCCGTTAGGTGTCACTATTAATTGTAGGTTGATGAATTGAAGAACAGACGATGTATGACAAAGTTAAGTGTGAGTAAAGCAAGAGATTTGTCAGGATCGTTCCCGGTGGCGATTGAAAGTTACTGCCTATCCCGTTGGAGACGTAGAGGCGTGGATATATGTATGTATGTATGTTCCATTGAACGCTTTACTGCCTTTTGAATAATGCACAGCTTTTGGACAGATAAATGGATGGTCCTATGAATACTCAGTTGGTTGGTTAAGTGGAGCCGCAGATTTGCACTTAGGTACCAATGATACTGGCGTGAATTCGGATATCATGGATTAAATGTATATATCATTCAATCATTGTATATATGCTGAGCTGG